>BHFT01010022.1:0-14098 GCA_004320025.1 Laticauda laticaudata
CTGCAAATGGTGGTAAATGTGGGCCAGTTGCCAAAGCACCCAAAATATGATATGTGGCCATGGGGGGGGGGGAGTGGCAGGCAGCAGTCAAAACTTTTTAGAAACAAAGTATTAAGTACTTTTTAGGGGATTCCAGTCCATAATTATCTTTGAACAGTTTGGCTAAAGGCCCTGTCACCACTGCCCAACGGATGCAAAACGGACACAACAGACGAGCAAAATGTTCCATCCATTGTATCTGCTTTCAAGAAGGGGCAAAAAATGCATAACCGGAGCGGATAGGCCCGGGAAAGGAAACGGATGCGGGGAGGGACGCAGAGCGGATGGAAAGAAGATGCCAGGAACGGAAGCCCCAGATGGGAAAGCGGATGGGAGCGGATGGCACATTCCGCTAGGCTTCGGGGGGACAAAAATCTCACAAAAGCCGACGCGGAACGGATTACAGGCGGATGCCACAGTGGGATGCACAGCAGTGAAGGGATGCAGAGTGGAAGCCTTAGCAGATGCCACAGCGGAAGCCTAGCGGATGCCTTGCGTTAATTGCGCATGCAGGGGGATTTATTGCGTCAGCCCCGCGGAATAAAAGGGAAGCAAGCTTGACGTGGCCAGCATTCAGAGGAAAAGACCTGCTGCCGGATACATTGAGTCCTTGGCCTGCCCTTGCCTGCATTGGCCTGCCTGTAAGCCTTGGCTGCAAGCTTCTCCTGCCAGGCCTGCCTCCCAGCTACCTTCCAGCCTCCTTGGCCAGCCTCCCTGCAGCCTTGCTCTCTGCCTGCCTGCCCAGCCTTGCTTGCCAGCCTGCCTTCCAGCCTTCCCTTCCCAGCCAGGTCTCCTGCCAGCCTTGGTCCTGCCTTCCTGCCAGGCTTTCCTGCCAGCCTTGCTGCCTGCCTGCCTGCCGCCTTCGTGCCTGGCTTGCCTTGCCAGGATTCCTGCCATCTTGGTGCCCAGGGGGGGGCCTTTTTTTCCCCTGCCAGCCTGGTTGCCTGCAGCCTCCCTGCCAGCCTCCCTGCCATCCAGCAACCCCACAAACCATGGGAAGAAGTGGAAAGCCTCAAGCAACCTGCCCACCATCCCTGGCAAGAAGGGACAGGGCCACCCTCCCGCCCTTGTCCCTGGGACTCTGCTTCTGCTGGAGGGCTTTCTGCTGCTTTGGGGCTTGCTCTTCTGGTGCTGGAGCTTCTGCTGAAAGCTGCTCTTGGCGGTGGTGCTTCTGCTGTGCTTACTCTGCTGAAGCTGCGCCTGTCCTGCTGGTCCTGCTGGTCCTGCTGGTCCTGCTCCATCCTGCTCATTCCTGGCTCATGCTCCTGGACTTGCTCGTACTTTGCTCGTACTGCTCGTTGCTCTGGTCTTTGCTGTCATGCTCAATCCTGCTGGTCCTGCTCGGTTAGACTCCTTGTCCTGCCTTCGTGTCTGTTCTTGCTGTAGCTTAGAGCTTACTGTCCAAGTTGGTGCTTACTTCTGCTGCTGCTGATCCCAAGTCCTGCTGGTGTTTGCTGGTGCTGCTGCTGAATGCCTCTGGTTGGCTGGTGCTGCTAAGCCCTGCGTGCTGATTATGATTCCTGCTTGGTTGATGATGATGATGAATGAATAATGATGATCCTGCTGGTGCTGCATGCTGGTGGTGGTGTTGGAGGAGCAGCCCCCTACTACTGGGAGCCCCTCTCACCTGAGGCCCCATTGGGTCTGCCAAAAGGGAGGAAGAGGCGTATGTGACAACGGGGAGAGGAGGCAGGATTAAACATAGTAAGTATCTTGAAGGAACGAATCCGATGAGTAATTGAGGGTATTGGGAAAAGCCTGTGCTAGAGAAAAGAATGACGTATTCCTGTGGCGTAGGAGGCATATTGAGGCGGCCCTCAACAAAATGCCCGTACTGCTACCAGGGACACCCAAAGAGGCAAGCAGAGCTTGGCTTAGAGAGGAGAGTAGGGGGAGGAAACTGTGGTATACACCTTCGGAGCGTCATGACCTCCTCGGCCGCCTAGGGTGGAGCCACATCACACGACTGGTTATCGGGAACGCTGCACCTCATAGTAAGTGAAGATTCTCGAGTCCATAGGCTACCCGCGTTAAGCTGACGGGACAAGCAGAAGACTACCTGCGTGTCATGGCCATGTGCAGCTTCCCTGGAGGGTGGAGATCTACAGCCACTCGAGGAAGCACCAGGAGCCCCCCAGTCGACATAACCCTCTCTCTCCAGGCAGCCTGCTTGAGAGCCAGTCTACTCACTTGAGCAAGGTTTTCTGTGGAGCGTTGGCCATGGCGGAAACCCCGGACAGGTGTTGTAACCATGGTGGAGCGCAGTCGGCGAAGGAACTCTCAACATTAAGGCGCAGAGTAGAACGAAGGGAGTAAAGAAAACAAAGGAGACAACGCACTAGAAACACTCCAAACCAAACAGTCAAGCGCATCACCACCACCCCAGCTCCAACCTCACAAGAAAAAGCAAGAGGCCAGACGCAGGAGGGCAGAGCCACACTGTCCTGCTGGAGATCAGGGACACCATCCAGACCAGCATAGATCTACCTCTCTCAGCTGGTCCACACTGACTCCTCATCCTCCAACCGCAAAGCCCCTTCCTCCACCTTGAGTCACCAGGACCCTCAGTGAACATGGAGAAACCCCAGTTAACCAGGTTGGTGAAGATACTGGATCACCGAAGCTGCTTCACAACCCCTCCAGATCCAGAGGAAACCTGTTCCCACCCAGTCAGGCCTGCTCCTCCACCCCAGGTGATGTCCCTCCTATTCCAAGGGCTTTCCCCACAGCCCTCACTTACCAGGGCTACGGCCTTACCAGGAGGTCCAGCATGCAACAGGCAGCAGCTCTTCCCAGTCCAGGCACAGGAGTCAATCAGGCGACACGTTGCCACGGTTCCACTGATGCCACCGATGCCACCACGCTAGTTCCTCACCCAGCTGCAAGACCGACAGCCCCACTACACTACTCCTTCCCACCCCCCACTGCAAGCCTGGCCTCAATACAAACTGTCATCAGTACTGGGGCCTGACCCAATGGCATGGAGAAGGACCTCTCAGCATCACGGGTTCTGAAGCCAGCTGTCCGAGAGCTTCTCACACACCATCCCCCTGTTGTCCCTCGGGACCACAGGCAGCCCAGTGGTGCCTCAGACCAGCACTTCAGCATTAGCCACTGCCACCAGCACCTGGACCCTTCACCCCTGAGACTGGCACACCTCAGAGTGACCAAGAAGAGTTGCCAGAGACCTGGGGTGGCTACCTGGTTTGGAACTTTCCATTTTTGCTTTGACACTTGAACTTGGGCCATTTTTCTTTTACAGACCGGAGGGGCAGAGCCACACTGGTCCTGCTGGAGATAATTTAACCATCAGGAGCGCGTAGATCCCTCTCTCAGCTGGTAACACACCGACGCCCCAATCTCCAACCGCAAAGCCTTCCTCACCTACTTCACCAGGACCCTCATGATCATGTCGGAACCACCAGTACCTAGAGGTGGTGAGGACAGGATCACCCGATCTTCTTCACAACCCTCATGACCCAAGATGAACCTCTTTCCCCCCACAATCCAGGCCCTGCTTTCTCCACCCAGGTGATGTCACTGCCCTTCCCAGGCTTTCCACAGGCCCATCCCCTACCAAAGCTACGGCTACCAGTGAGTTCCAGCAAGCACAGGCAGCCCTTCCCAAGTTCCAGGCACAGGTACATCGGAAGCGCCACCGGTTGCCATCCACGTCACCGGATGCACCACACGGTCAACCAATGCCAGCCATGCCACAGATGCTTACCTGATGCTAGGTCCTCACCCAGCTGCAAGACCAGACAGCCCCCCACTACAACTGCTCCTTCCTCCACCCCAACAGTCAAGCCCGGACCTCAGTATCATCTGTCATCGGGGGGCATTTGGGGGAAAAACGCCCCACATTCAATGGAGGAAGGGGCTCTCAACATAACGGGGCTGAGCCAGCTGTCTGAAGAGGCTTCCTCAACACATCCGTAACCCCTGTTTCCCTCGGGCCAGGCAGCCCAGTGGTGCCTCAAGACCAGCACTTCAGCAGCAGCACCTCCACATTCACCTGTGACCCTCTTCACCCCTGAGACTGGGCCACACCTCAGAGTGACCAGAAAGTGCCAGAGACTTGGGTGGCTTAGCTAACCTTATAGACTTGATTTTGGACATTTGACTTGGATCATTTTTCTTTTTACAGCTGTTGGTTTGTTCAATAAGTCTATTTTTGATTCACACCTTGCTTTCATTTCTTTCTTTTTTATTAAAGTCCTTGGTGGAAACTTTTAGAAAATGTTTAAGCCTTTGCAATGCTTTGTGGGATGGGTTAAGATAGCAGTGGGATGGGTTGAGATAGCTGTGGAATGGGCCAAGGAAACTCTTGGAATGGGTAATAGGTGTGGGATAGATAAACTCCATGCAAGCATAAGTGGGACTTGTATGCTGCTCCACCGCCCAGTGCCACACCTTATGGCCCTTTATTATCAATAACAATGTAATAATACTCCACACATGTCAACAACAAAACACAACTCTTTATTAAATGCCCCTGTTCATTGGTAGTCTCCACCAACATACATGGCCCAAACTCATCAGTGGTGATGAGTTGACAAGGGCCTGAAGGAAGCATTCCATTAATGAAATCTATCATCCCTGTCTTGCCACTCCAACCGCTCCAGCTTGGAGTTGCAACCAGTGTTTTTCAGGAGCTTGGCGTTACTTCTTCCCTTCCACGTGAGGCTCTCTGTTGGGGCCTTGCACATCTCAGTGTCTAATCAGGTTTTTCCTTGCCCTCATTCCCAGGCTCCATATCCCCATGTGCCTGGTTTTGGCAGGTCCTAAGAGCCTGTTCTGCCAAGACTGGGTACGGCGTGCGCATGAGATTTGTGCAGGATGCAGCAAGCTTCCACGATCCTCCCTCATGGTCTCTTGGGCGATCTGCATGGGTGTGAGAAGTACCTGAACCTGTTTGGCCAGGATGCAAAAGGGCGTTCCCAGCACTACCGCCTTGCCTGGACAGCCTGTTAGTTGAAGATCCTCTCTTCACGGGTTAGAGTCTGGAAGTGTAGCGCTTCATGAGGTAGGTTCTGAGGGATAGAAGGCTCATCCCCCACATTAAGAGGCACCATCTTTGCGTGTCGTTGGGCAGGGGTCTGGGATCTGAGGAAGTCCCACGATGAGGTTGCATTCCAGCCCATTCTTTGAAGGTCATTGGCGTTGTATACCTGGGCAATCTGAAACATGAGCCGTTGCTGAAGCTTCGATGTACATGAACTTGTAAGTCAGCATCGACCATGCGAAGAGGACGATGCTGAAGAAGCCCTTGTAGTTGAAATAAGTGGCCCTGACTTGGCTGGTGCTTGAGGCCAACGTGCTGCCATCTATGGCTCACAACGGTGTGGGGAAGTTCCATCTCTATTACCACTTGCTCTGCAACTTTCTTCCCAGCCCTTCTTCAGTGGAGGGCACTGGAGGAGCTCCTCCATGTATTCTTCGATGATGGCTGCCCATTCCTGACACCAATGCTTGATTGGTGTTGTGTGGCACCCTCCAAGCCATACTGGCATTGCTCCTGTAGGTGGTCCCTGAGGCCCTAGGTGGCGCAGAGGAGTGCACACTTTGAGCCCAGTTCCAGGCTGGGCTGGAAGTTGGGTGTTTGCCTTGGTCAAACTGGGTGTCAGCTGTGCACAACTTCGTCAAACAATGGCTAGGGGCATCCCTCATGAAAGTTCTGGAATTGGCCCGAGTGTCTCGGTTCCTGAGGCTCTACCATCAACATTGTTATAGCAGTTCCGTACTTCTGTTTTCTCCTGAATCCATCTTCGGATCCAGACGCTTCTTTGGCCGGCCTCCTTTCTTCCCGTAGTAGAGTTTCACAGAGCCTGTTAGATGGCTTCACCACTGTTGCAGAACGATGGTGGCTGCCAAAAGGACTGTTGTGTACGATCCACAGTTGACATGACTAGGATGCTGTGGAAGAGCAAGAGTCAGATGAAGGCTGCAAGGTCTGCAACAAGCTGGTCTGCTGTCTGGAAAGTGAGAATGCAGGTGAGTTGCTCCCCCTTTTTATAAGGCAGTATAGGTTCCCCTTTGAACATCCTCTAGGCAATCCTCTAGGCATCCTCAAGCATCCTGTAGACATTCATTAATATCCGAGATAGGTCCCTCTGCGAAGACGTTTTTTCCATTTTAAAATGCTGATTGTTTCCTATGCTGCATCCGCTAGGTAATCCGTTCTTGCGATCCGTTTCCGCTTCCTCCCTGGTTGTCCGAGCGGAATGCGAGTTGCGCGGATGCGCAGCGGATGCCTAGCGGGGATATAGCGGATGCATAACGGGTGCATAACGGATGCCCTACGGATGCCTAGCGGATTGCGTAGCGGATGCAAGAATGGACGAATGGATTTACATTTTTCCACGCAAAAGTTTTGAGCAGCTCAAAACTTTCTGAGCGGATGAAACGTCAATAAACGGATGCTGGACGGATCGAGAGGAAGCAAAACGGAGGCAGTGAGTACAGAACTGATACATCGCGTTAACCAACGGATGGGAAGTTTTTTTGTCCGTTTTACATCCTCTTTACATCCGTTGGTGCAGTGTGACAGGGGCTTAAGCGACCTATCATAAGTTGAAGACTACCTGCAGTTACAGAAATGTATTATTTCACTGATCTCCTTGCTTCTATCCACTCACAGTGATAATGTAATCTGCACATCACAATAACCACTCTTAACATCAACATACCTTCAAAATCACTGGCCAAATGGCTGTGACAATGAAAGAATGAGAAAATCAGCATCATAGCAGTGCAACCCAAACTTGCCCCCTGCTGGCATGTGACTAATGATGTTACCTATACAAATTGGGAGAAGCTTGTAGAATTGACATTGTAACCTGTGTTATCATTTTGAAAAAGCAGCAAGTGCCAGCTTGGCCATGTATACCAGCATGAGCTGTGGTGGCACAGAGCAGACAATGCAGCATTTCAGGCTGACTCTGTTTACTGTCAGAAGTTCGGTCCAGATATTGCGCAAGCTTGACTCAGCCTTCCATCCTTCCCAGGTCAGTAAAATGACACACTCAGATTGTTGGAATGGGCAATATACTGATTCTGTAAACTACTTAGAGAGTGCTGTAAAGTATTAAGAAACAATATAGATACGTTATATACTGCATAAGCAGTATATACTAAGAATGCCATTGCTATTTGTTATCGCTACTTCCGATCCATATTCTGTGTCTATTTTCTCTGTTCCCAGTCTTTGTCATCATCACCATCACCACTCCTGCAAAGCTTCATAAACTGCAAACAGCAACTTGAAGGTGTTGTTTGTTGGCGTCAAACTAAGGGGAAATAATATGTTGATATCGGCACATCTAAGGAGAACCAAAAGCTGTTTCTTTGCTGAGCTGGAAATGACCATTATGAGGACATGACAGAAAAAAAATATGTTGCCAATATATGATAATGCCATGGTTGAATTCAAATCTTGCAGAAAAAACACTTTCAATTGATGGTGTCATTTGCACCAGTTATTACCTATGTAATCCAAGCTACAAATACCAAGCTGTAAATATTTTCTGGTATGTCTTTTATGATTATGAATAAATTATCTTAAATACCATATGTGATTGATCTCAGACAAGTCCCCAGGAATGCAGGAGCTTTGTTCTATTTTGCCTGTTGACTTGACTTCTTATGGAGAATATATATGTCCTAAAAACAACATGCTATGCATTAGAAAATTGAAAATATTTTGAATACAGTACGTTCCACTGAGGCTTTAGCAATTGACTATTTAAAGGGGAATCTTTATGAAGCCTTCCCTAGTGATGCAAAAATACCTTTAAAGACTCAAAATCAAACTAAGCAGATATTTAAAATAAAATATTCTTGCTAGATTTTGATTTTGCTTACAAGTACCAGCTGTAGGACTTGTATAATGATTAAAACATTCCTTCAACAACATTTCTGTTTGAGTTTGTGGGCACATCTTTACATTTTGGTAGAAAAACTTATCTGTCTGTCTGTCTGTCTGTCTGTTTATATTTTGTCTGTCTCTCTGAATGTCTTTCCAGATGCATGTGAATCAGACTGGGATTTACGTTGTTTTGTTTGTTTGTTTACAGGTAATGGGAGAAATCTGGTTATTCTTTAAACTGTGTAAAACTTGCTTAGTGGTTCATGCCACAATTTTCAGGTGTGTCCTGTCAGAAAACCAAATCAGTATTTCTTGGTGAAGAAGGGCAGGCAATTAAATTCAGAAGTTGACATCCTAATGCTAATGACTGCAATGAAACAGAAAGAATTGGGATCAATAAGATAACACAATGGTATTTAAGACTTAGTGTTGAAATACCTGCTCCTTTTCAAGTAACAATTGCAATAGCACTTAGACTTATACAACAGTATAAGTCTTCTGCTTGTACAGTCTTCTCTAAGCAGTTTACAGAGTCAGCATATTGCCCCCAACAATTTGGGACTTCATTTAACCACCTTGGAAGGATGGAAGGCTGAGTCAACCTTGAGCTTGTGAGATTTGAACTGCCAAATTGCAGTCAGCCGGCAGTCAGCAGAAGTAGCCTGCAGTATTGTACTCTAATCACTGTGCCACTGTGGCTCAGATAATTTCCTAACAAGTAATAATATTTAAACTTGAAAGGCACTTTTAGTCAGATCAATACTAATAATTTGGTGTTCTTTCCCCCTGTTTGGACAAAATCTCTCCACTGATTTTATGATTCACAATTAGTGAGGGAATGATAGAAATATGAAATATAATTCTATTTCTTGGAAGCTTCAATAGACATGCTTAATTTCCATATTTAGTTTGGATTAATGCATAACAACTCAAAACTCAAAAGATTTTTTTTTAAATTATCATTGAGGTTAAAAGTTGAGACATGACACATTTGCCAATTTTGTTGCATCATTTTCACAAAGTATGGCCCGAGTAAAAGACGAAATCTATCAAATGTTATACAGATTAACTTATCACCCAGTTAAATAGGCTGTCAGTCTGGGATGACTGTGCTTGGCAGGATGAATTCAAATGCATGTAAATTTCCCTGGTGGCTGACTAGCAAGTATGGTGGAACTGTCAAATGATGACATGTGAAAATGCGCTAACATTGTTTAAAATATATTTGAAGGGGAGACCTTGTATTTTGATAACACCTTCACAGACAAATTATTCATCTAGGATCAGTAATAATGGCCACATCTTTTATTTGGCAGGGATTTAAAAAAAAATTGGCAACTTGTCAGATCTGTTTTATGTTTGAGAAGAAGTCTCAAAATAATTAACAATTACCACGTAAACTAGTTGGAGTCCCAAGCGCCCTCATTGTACAGTCCATCTTCCAATCGTCTTGCTTGTCAGTTTCACTTGATCTTACAAAAAAGTGATTAGAAACTTCAAAAGAGGCAATTACACAGTCCAATGTGTTATGAAACTGTACTTTTCTTCCCTCCTCCCAAGTCTGAAGCACATGATCCTTTGCACTATTATCTAACTGGAATGCTGATGCTTCCCCCACTTCCCAAGCTGAGTCCCAAGCATTTGGAAAGCATATATTCCAATTTAATGAAACCATCTCATTCTTTGAGACTCAGCTTCATTTTTCTGCATCTTTTGTTAAGGACTCGTGACTCTTTACAACTTCTTTCTCCATCTTTTTTTTTTACAGGAAAATCTGCCTGTTCTCTTCAGATAGTTTTTTGTTTCATTTGTACCTGTTATTTGAGTAGCTTTGAGTGGCTAGGCCAGAGGGTCAATGACAGGTTGTGGGAGCTCATGTGAGGGTTACAAGTGTCAGCTGAGGTGAAATAGCAAAGATAGTTTGCAGCTCATAGCTTAGAGTTTTTTTTTTCTCCCTGATTTTTGCTGTCTTTGAAGGTTTAAGGGTAGAGGTTAGCCTGATCTAAAAACAGTTAATCTCATCATTTGGTTGTCTGAGGTTGGAGGTATGGAAAACATTACATAGGCTGTCAGGTTCTATTATCTTCATGATTTTTCTATAAACAAGCCTGGGATATAGATATAGAACTAGATAAAAATCTGGTCATGTAGGTGACCAGATTTTCAGCACAAAGCATGGTGAGAAAACAAAACCAAAGAGAAAAAGGAACATACAAGTGCTATTTGGTTGGAGACACATCATGGAATGCTGCTTGATTTTTTCCCCATGTTCAAATGTTAAATATATCAAAGTTTTAAGATATACATCTAAAACAATGAATACCCCTAGATAGAGATCAGTGGATACTATTGAAAATTATTTTTTTTACTTTTATTTGGTTATGGAGATATATTCATTTCACAAAGATGGAAGTGGACCATTCAGCTCAACACGGTTCTGAGTTGTAATGTGTACTCAACAAAGTGTTGAAAAATCTCACCCTATAAGTACATATAACAATGCAGGTTTTATAAAAATAAGCTGTAACTAGGCTCAAACTGCCTGACACAATGACAGACCCAACTGCTAATTAATAAAACAAAAAGATTGTGAACATGCAATGCAGAAGCTTTACTAGCATGCCATCTTACTTGAGGTCCTTTTCATTTCAGTCAGTTTTCATTAACAGAGAAAATTTCATAGTCAAAGAGCATCTCCACAGAGTTAGGGCCGAAGAGACTGAGGTAACAAGTTAGGATAATATTTGTAAGTATCTCATTTAAACCCCAACTTTTTAATGTGTATTGTGGCTACCAGGTGTGGGCTGCTACAGGTTTGCCCTGGTTCTGGAAAACCTGTAGCTAACGTTATGGCCAGTTTGGCGAAGTGCTAAATCTCATCCCTGGCTGTCTTCTGACTGCTAGCTGGTGTTCATGGATGCATTCTGCCAGTCTTCTGCTTTGTTTGTTTTAACCTTCACAGAATTATAAAGAAAGGAAAAGTTGAAAAAAAGATCATAAGCAGAGTTACAGCCACTTAAGTGATTACTTTGCTCAGATATTGAGTTTCAGATCACAATTGTGGTCAGTAAATGAGAACTACCTGCACTCCCTTTATTTTGTTTCGAGTGCAAATAGACCTTCAGCTGTTCATTTTGCAAGTTTAGAGAAGCCCAATCTAAAAAATAAGAATAAGAAACTGATATAATGATTAGTGTACTGCAACTATTAATGCCAGCACAATCTTTGAATCTTCTTTGATTTTTGTATTTTTTTTCCTGATGCAAGTGTGATATTGTTGTTGGTATCATTTAAAAATATTATAAAATAAGAAAATAAAATTGAAACCAAGGTTCACATAATTACACTCACATATTTGGATTTGTACATAGAAAATAAAATAAAGATCAGCCAGTACCAGACATTTAATAAAACTCATGATCATATCTCTTGGTGTTATGTTTAGTGCCAAAGTAAAATTTTTAACTTTTAACAGACCTTGCCTGACTTAAATTGCCATGATAAGCTAAATATATTAGAACGTGATTGATATTCCCTATTTTTTTTCCAAATAAAATGAATTAATGAAGAAAGAACCAGCTACAAACCTCAGACAAGCTTGAAAATAAAAGAACTTTATATAAAATATGCAGAAAGACTTATGACAGGGAAGGGCAACATGATTGCCTCAGGAATACTGGCAGTTAAAGTCCACAGGTAGTAAAGGGGCCATTAGTTGCCCATCCCTGGTGAAGGAAGTTCTCACACAATAGAAAACAATCTTTAGTCCTAATATTTGGGAAGGTGCATCAAAAAGGGTGTATCTGTTGATTAACTCTTAGTGCATAATAAATTCCTTCTCTTAGATATGGCTATCAATTTAGACAGTTTTAAGATAAAAGTGGACCCAATCTGGGTCAGTCCACTGGGACCAAGGGTTTAGTTTTTCGAGCTTTCAGAGATGTGCTGGAGCCCCTCCTAGGTAACCTCAAAGGGTGATTTTTCAAGAGGCCACTGGATTTTCTTTGGGAAAGTCCAGTTGCCTCTTGACAAAGCCCATTTGGGACAACCATGACCTGGAAGACTGAGAATCTCCATAGACCATCCTAGGTCACTTGTCTCTCGCCAGAATGTAAATAGTTTCTTGCCTCCTACAGAATCCCAAGCAACATACCATAATAACCAGTTGAAAGGGCTATGACCTTCCCACCATGTTTGTGAGCCTCCTGTATTCATTTGATTAAATGTCATCTGAGGCAGAACGTTGGCTAGATAAGCCTTTGACCTCATCCAGCATGCACTTATATTCTTCCTCTATGAACTTCAACAAATGGATGGAGAGGATAACATTTTTACAACCAAATGCGGTCTAAAGGGGGTCATTTTTATTTATTTATTGCTTATTCATTTATTTGCTTATTGTGTTTGTTAGCCATAGCAGTCAAATGACTCAGAGGAAAGCAAAACAAAACCCAGTAATAAAAAAAATTGCTACATAAAAACAAAGAGTTCAAACACAAATGCAAGCACAGCTGAATGTGAGAAAATGTGTTCTGTAATAATAGGGCTGCCACAGAGAAGGACTGCTATTTTTTTGGAGTCCTGAACTTCACAGAAGAGAAGGTGGGGTTTTTTTGCTTTGTTTTTCTTTTGAGATGAGAAGCATGGTAGGTAAAGTTGACTTTGGCCAGAGAGTTCCCAATAGATTAAGTTACTGTCATAACTAGCATGTTGAATTTTGTCCTGAAAGGTAATAGGGAGCCAAGTAATCTCAAAGTTGGTGCTACACAGAGCTGGTGGGATTGTCCCATCAGCAGTCTGGCCTTTGAGTTTTGGACTACTTGCTTTCAAATGATGCCTGGCATAGACTCAACTGCAGCAGTTCAAATGGACAGTGGTCAAAGCATGAGTTGACTGAAAAAGTTTTTTTTTTTTGCGTCTCATCAGTCTGTCTGACTTTATATCTTCACATAGATCTCTACAAGTGTAATACTTCAAAAGCACCATGCCAATAAAATATATCTTTAAGGGGAAAAAAGGACATCAGATTAAACTCTTTAAAAGTTCAAAATAAATCCATATAACCAATGGGGAAATCACACAAAGAAGTGGACAACAGTTCATAAAGTGGGATGCAAGAGTTTTCATTAAAATCACATATTGCAAAATTGAAACTTAAGTGTCGAGTGTTTCTTGTAGTCCATCTAATGCTTGACAATTAGAATAGCTATTTAAAAAAATTAATGAAGCACAGTAAAAGCTGAATAAGTCAAAAGCTTGCTTATTGTTACAATACCATATTATATTTCCTGATAAAATGCCCCATTTACAAAATGCACAATAATCTATATTTAATTAAATAAGAATAGATCATTTGTTATCACCAGTAAATTAATATTAATATTTGATGTCAAATGAATTGTCTAAATGTAAGGACACTTAGTTCTGCAGAACAGCATGATGTACTTTACATGATAAATGAAGTAGCTACACTTGAGTAGCATTTGCTCCCTTTTACCAAAACTGCAAACATTGCAACTGTCTTCCAGGGAGATGGAAGGAAAATAAAATCAAAAATGAATGAAAGAGCTGGGATCCACAGAAACCTTGGCATTTTGTAATCTTGTTATATGATTGCTCAGTAGGATTTATTTGCATTTCAGGTCCACATAAGTGCCTTTTCATTGATCACATTGCCACATAATTGACACATTTATTTGTTTGTTTGTTTTATATTTTGTATTTCTTAGTTGTTGTGTATAAGAATTGGAATACTCCAAATACCTTAATCTGATTGGCCAAGTAGGCCGCGATAGGATTGGTTAGTAAAGTACTGTTGCAATTGGCCCACCTGACAGCGGGAAAACTTAAAGAGCTGTCATTGGCCGCAAGCCGTGAGCAGCCGCTATAAAAAGGGCTGCCATGGCTCCAGCAATGTTCTGTTATGAAGTCACTGAATTAGTAAAGAATAAAGAGCTGTTTGATGAACACTGGTCTCGAGTACTTCTATTCTCAGGACAGAACACTGGTGATGAGGATGGTATCATTTTAGAAGAGCGAGACCGAAGCACACGGCAACAAGAACTGAGCAACCAAAATGGCCGGAAACAATGCGCCGCCCGCACCATTCAACCCAAGCCAAAGAAGATTGGGAGTCATACACTGACCGCTTCCTGATGTTTCTAGAAAGCAACGAGCTACAAGGAATAACCG
>BHFT01010023.1:0-15040 GCA_004320025.1 Laticauda laticaudata
GAATCGCGTTAACCAACAGATGGCAAGTGTTTCTCTCCATTTTAAATCCTCTTTCCATCCGTTGGTGCAGTGTGACATGGGCTTTAGATCCTTCAAATATTGTTTGGGAGGCCTAAATATGTTTTCTGATTAACAAGCGTTTGAACCATTGTGCTTAAAAGTGGGCTTCATATGAGGGGTGGAGAGCAGATAACAGTAAGAACTGTAGGGCTTAATGTAACAATGACACTCACCACCAGTGATTTTGCCTTCCATTTCAATTCAGCAGTTAAGTGAATGTTATCTTATTTTTCAGTAGTATGTTATATTCTTTTTATTTATTTAGTTATTTTTGTCAATTGTTTACAAGATAATAATAAAAACATAGTTATGAATAAATGGATACATAAAAGAAAAAATAAAATAAAAAAATAAACAATAGGACATGGAAAGAGGATATCCCTCTTTCCCAATCTTGCCCTTATCTTTGCTAATACTGAACTTCATCTCTTTTTAACTAAAGAAAAATAATATTATCAGTCCTTGTACCATACCAAATTCTGCCTGTGTTGCTTCAAATAAGAACATCTATTTCACCATTGCCAGTAGCCCTAGGCATGATAATTTTGAATTATACTTGAAAGCCACAGTATGTCTCATATTTGACACCGAAAAGAGGAGCTGTGGAAACTTTTTTTTTTTAGCAAATTTTATCCAGTTTTTCACATTAAAAGCAAAGATCTCTTTTTGGTGGACAACGTATTTCCAGGTCATCACCTTTACATACAAATATGACAGCAATTATACATTCATATATGCATCTAACTTATTACCTTTTCCATTCAAATTTTTCAGGAAGGAGAGAAATAAAACACATTAATTCTAGCCTCTCTCATTAATCTCAATCGAAACGTCTTTTAGTTTCAATTCAATTACTTCAAATATAATCTTTAATATTTATTTTAAAATAAAGATAACAATATGTGTTTTGTATAATAATAATAATAATATACAGTTACCAATGTCTCTCCTTGCTTTAATAGTCTATAATTTAACTATAAATTTAGTTGGTTCTTAATCTGTCATATTTTCCTTTCCATTACACATTCTTTTTATAAATTCTAGATTAATACAAATTTTAAGGCTAAAAAAAAAACAAGTATTCTTTTCATTTGGATTCCACAGCAAGATTCCCCCCTTGATTTTAATAAGACTTAATCAGAATCTATAATACCTCTATTTTCTAAATATTTACTTGCAGAGATATTCTTATTACCCCTTGTCACCGCTGCAGAATCCCTTTTTAATTCATCAACCTTATCTCTGAAAAAACAATTTCTTTCATCATTCTTTCACTATTTCCGTGTGTTATTTCCTGTACCTGTTTCTGACTACCTTTCCTCCCCCTCTTTTCTCATATCTTTTCCTCATTCCATTTATATCCCTCTCTTTTGTATGAATCTTCTTTCCCTTTTTCTGCTGGGTCTTTCTGTCCTTTCCTGACTTCACAGGTATTCCCTTTTGATTGCCCTCTAAATTTAACTTTTTAACCTTCCTTCTTTCCCCACTACTTTGTAATGTTCTTTGTGTTAATTGTCTATTTTCTATTAAAAATGCCTTCTCCTTGAATCGACTCCTCCTCCTCTGAAGCTCTTTCTCTTCTTTCTTTTATTCTTCAATCGCCATTTCCATTTTGTTTCTAACACAGAGAAAGTGATTTGGCCCTTTCTGAGTATTTCTCTTATATTTTAAGTTCATTTTAATTCTGAAGAGATATCATCATTACACACTCTTATATTTTATGATCGTTCAAAATACTCACACACACACAACACAAAACAATTTACTTTCCTTCTTTCTTCTTTCAATTTCTAAGTTCTCAGTTATTCCAGCCCAGGGTCTATACCAAAAACATCAGTCAATCCAGAGTCAGTCTTTCTTTGCTTTTTTCTTTATTCTGGTTCTGCTTTCATCTTTCTAAGATTCTTACTTGTTTCAATATTTCTTTAATGTTATAATCCATACAAGTTCATTCCGAACAGGATGCTTTCCTTTTTGTTTGAGCTCAAGTTTTTGTCAAAGGTGACACTCTCCATTATACAAAGTCTCACCTTTTTCCCTTATTTTTTTATTTAGGGTTTTTCGAACCTCAATATTTTCATTTTGTACGTAGTCTCAATTTGTAAACTTTGATATTATTAATTTTTTTGACAATCTTAAGTCCAGCTATATTTTATGCCTGTTTATTCCCAAACTAAGTTCATTAGATCCAATTTTGTAATTTTGTAAAATCTTTAGTTCCAGCTTCTTCCTTTCCCGCTTAGCTGTCAAAAATATTTTCTTTTTTTTTTCCTGTCCCTTTGTAATTTCGCCACTCACTTTTCTTTTCTTAAAAATTCCATGTTACCTTAATCTTGGGGTACTTTTGTTTGGTTGTATTGCCCAGTTGTCTCGGTTCAGATGTTATCCACCTCTTTCTTCCCTCCTGCAGAAATCTTAATCCAGCTGAGTCCTCCTGTTTGGGGTGGCCCTTTTAAACCACTGCTGCAGTCATCTTCAGGGGGAAAAAGGCCAAGCCCAGGAGGGGAGATGTGGCTCCCCTCAACCTGGCTTGTGGCTTCCCCTTACTCCACCTCTTCAAGGCAGCTTCAGCCCTTAATCGTAAGGATCGGTGCTCTCCAATGAAAGAGCATGGACCATAGCCGCAGAGAGTCGCAATCTATGGTCCGTCAGCGAGGTGGCTCTGCCTTCTTCCCCCTGATAAACCAGGAGCTGTGGAAACTTTGTGGAACATGATGTCAGGATACAAGGAAGAACAGACTGCCAAGAACCTGTGGTAGAATCAAAGGACTCATTTACACTATTTGGCAAACAGAACTAACAAATAGATATTCCAAAATAGGATACCTGAACACTTTGCAAATGTTTCGAGTCTGAAATAAGCTACTCTTATTCTTAAACTCCTTTTAAAAAATCAGAAATTTGTTTTTGTTTGTCTGCCAAGGTCTCAGGAATGCAAGGTGGATTATGTTTAACAATTATTTGGGTAAGCAACCATTTTGGGCACATTGGAAATGTTGAAATCATCTCATGGATACTTTCATGAGGTATCATCATGTTCAGAAAATATCTATCAAGGTCACAAAATGGACATTTCCAAACAAAGAAAAGAGAAAGACTAAAAATTATAGTTATAGTTTAGAGTGGGTTTTTTTTTTCTTGCTTTGCAAACAAAGGGGATGATAAATGCTGATGCTTTATTTGCTTGCTCACCAATTTCCTATTTAACATCTAAACAAAATTAAGGATAGGCTAGGATGCTTACAGGTTCTCCATAGGTTCACTGGTACCTAGAAATAGGGCCTTCATTTCTGAATCATATGGTTCTGGTTTTTGTTGATTTTTTTTAAAACAAAACCCAGTTCCAACATGCAGTTTTTGGGAAAGAAAGCTGAGGAAAAATACTTGGTTCTTGAGAGTAAATTAACTGATAGAAACACTGTTGCTGGGCCCTTACCATTGCTGAATTGGAAATTTCTCACCTATTTAAAAAAAGATCTAATCTCTTGCCAGAGGTACCAACATCCATCCATTTGTATCTAAATAGGATGCAATAAGCATAGAGAGACATTTAAATATTTCTTCTGGTTTTATTTTCCCTAGCAAGATATCCACTGAGTATATTCAAGATACTAACATGCTTTACTCTGTTTTCCTTATGTATCTTCTTTATTTCATATAAGTACATAATGATGTGTTTGTTACAACCCTAAAACTTTTTGTCAGATAAGGTTCACTGAACTCTATCTCACCTCATTTGGAAAGCACTTTTATTTCAAGTAGGCCTTTGGAGATGTAAACTGACCTGTATTTGCCACTGTTAAAAGGGCAAAGGCAAACCACTAATGAAATTTTGCTAAGAAAACTTCAGGGACCAATCCTACTTCTCAAAATGTTAAAATATACAATATATTCTTCATTCCATTATATAATTCTAAATTGCATGGGTAATTCTGGAGGGATGAAAACTGATCCCTGAACATATTTTAGAATATATGTTTGAAAGGTTTGCTGAAATTCATTGGTGAATTTAGGAGATGTCGGACAATCCAATGATACACAATTGGCATCTACAATCTTTTATTTACTCAAAGATCTCAGAATGTTGCAGTGCCTGACTGATCTCATCTGACTGTGAAAGTAAGGTATAGGGTCAATATTCAGTTTAGAGTCCTTCAGGAAATATCAGAACTGTACAGAGAATGGAAAGCCAAAGAACAAATAAACAAATGTCATCCAGAAAAAGGCAATGGCAGCATTCTAGGAAAAGTGCCAGAACTTACAAGGCTAGCTCAATTAAACTCATTTTTCCCATTGTGAAAAGTGTCAGGCAGTATCATTTCAGATGGCAGGTCTGCAATCTAAATGTCCATCTACATCAAGGCAGAAACTGCCTCAATCTGCAATTCTCACAGTATATTATGATAGCTGGGACTAGGAGAATTAACATGTAATTAGAAGGATTCAAGGTTTCTTGTCTCTGCCCAATTTAAATCAAAGAACTGCCAACACATTTTAAAAAGTAGGCCAATGATATTTTCAGAAGGTTTCTTGCAGATTTTCTAATTGTCTAATTCAGAAGAGGAAGGTAAAATAAAAAGAGTGTCTCATGTGAACCAACGTCACATTGTCAGTATATCTGAGCATTCATTGAAGAGGCTCATGGGGATATTTAAACAAATTTACATTGGAGATGTTTTGTTCCTTGAGTTTCTTTACAGTTGCTCAAAGTTGCTGCTTTTAGTTCAACCTTCTTTTTGTATATCGCATGACGAATGTATCTTTTCTTTTTTGTATACTGAGAGCATTTGAACCAAGACAAATTCCTTGTGTGTCCAGTCACACTTGGTCAATAAAAGAATTCTCTCTCTACTCTCTCTCTATTCTCTATTATGGCTTCTACCTCAGAAAATGGTTTGAAGATATCTGAATCTAAGGTACTATGGTATTATACAGGTAGGCAAAAAAAATGGGAACAAAAACAAAAAAGAGTGATTTTATTGAAACAAAATTTCCTTTCTCATTATATAAATATGCCTTTTGTACATCATAAAAAGTAATAAATCCATAATGTGCAAACATATAAATAGCAGCCTACATTTTTACTTATCTCCATTCTGACATATTTGTTCCATAAATAGAAGAAAACTTATTTTAGCATGCCAGGTAAGCTGCATAATAGCATGAGGACTAATGGATTTATTTTGTTTTAATGTGAACATTAACTCTGTGAACAAATTATTCAGTTCACATTTCCAAGAACAGCATTAGGTTTACATTCAGTAGTGTATCCAATGGATTGTAGCTTTTGATTAATAGCATTTGCATTATTATTCAGTATCTGGAACTCAAGCTGATACTGCAAACAGCTGAATCCATATCAGTTAAGTGCTAGCAGCATGAAACAGCAAACAATAACTTGCAGATCCATGATTTGGGAAAATGACCCTGCCAAATGCTTCCTGGCAAATTTCCAGGGGAAAATAGTTCAATTAGTATTTGTATCTATAGCTTCCAGGGCTATAGATGCATGCCTTCTCATAGCTGGCATATGTGCATATTTATCCCCTGTTAATATTTTCCCTGCTAGTGCATGCACGGGGACTATGACCTTTTTTTACCAGATTTCATTGATATATATATACTATTTTAAATGTAGTATCTTAGAGGTTGGCAGTCTACAATCTGCCAGCCTCTAAGATACTGAATGAATAAGATGAATTCAGTGAGATTTCTGAAAATTTTTGATGCAGTCTCTGGAGACAATTGCAAAAATATTACGAGAATGCATAACATAAAACTTTTAAATGCCTCTGATGAATGATACATTATTGTTTAGAAAAAATTGATAGCCTATCTGAAAATCCACACGCATGGGCATGCAAAATGAAATTAAATATATGTAGATCCTAATTTGATATCAGTCAATACTCTGAATGTCCCAAACTACTTGCTTTTTTTTTTTTTTTAAGAATTCTTGTTTTGCAGATAACATTATGCTTCAGAATAGATAAGTTGCTAAATATCCTTGTCAGCTGTTGGAATCTGTTTAGTTATTGGAATCTACATATACATGTTTCAACCATTCTGGAATTACTATTCACAATAAATACTGTATCAAGGCTTACGCCTTGTTTAACATCATATGGCAGTAGCATGGAATTGTATGCATGTATATATGTTTGTAAGTGTATATGTCAAAGCTTGAACAGCCTCCTCTTCCCTGAAATGAACTGATTGATTTGGAATGCCTTCCAATTTTGTTTTAAAGGAAGTAGAGGCACAATCCACTAATACAAAAAATAAATTGTGAAAAATCTGAAGGAATCAACTAATGTATACCATGCCAGCATGGAACCTAGTTAATCCTCATTTTATGAATGAACTACCCCATAATGAATGTAGGCAGGAATGCTCTATTATTGTCTAAGAAAATGCTATAGAGAGATAGACAAAGAGCTGGGAGACTGACTAAAGAACCTGCACGCTTCAACTTTCAGCAGAAGGTGACATAATCACTGGCTAAGGAAATTAAAGAAGTTGCAGATAGCAGGTCTTAATATTACATCCCTGGGAGGGAAATGTTCACTATATGCAAAGAATCCTTTAAAGTACACACTGATAACATTTCCCCATTCTTCATCTGTTGTAAGAGCAAGACTGGATATATGGTATCCCAAAAGAGTTCCACGGCCATTCTGATTCTAGCAGCTAATGAAAGACAAATGTTTTCAAGTAGCCTTGAGACAAATATTTTCAAAAATCTTGTACATCTCTTGCAGTGCATTTTGAGATTATATCTCTCCTTTTCTCTCTTTCATTGGTGTCAAAGAAAAGCCAGATTTTCTATATTTCTCCATATTTAATGTTTCTGTGGCTGAATTTCTTTCTGCTCATATTATGAGAAAAACATGAGAAATTCTATACTTATTTGCACTGGCTACATTCAATTGGGGGCAGCTATTTCTAACACAAAGAGTCCTATATTGTATATGTAGTAAAATTTGTGGCAAGATCTAAGTAGAATTACAATTTGAAGATCTATTGTTGGAAGGCTAATTTTGTTTTCTCCCACATAAATTCTTCATTTGAAGTTAATTTCAGAGGAATAGTTATCATCTATCAGTCATTTTTTTTAAATAATTATTTTATAATATGCTTGCCTGAAACTAAATGGTAAATATAAAAAGTGTATCTGAATTCTTAGCTAAGCACAACAGTCTGAATGTATAGGAATCATGAGCCATTCTTTTAAAGAGCTAATTTCTTCAAATTATTTGACATTTTAATTTACCCACCTTTTAGACTCTATATAAAATACTCTCCGTCCCAATGAGGAAGAAATGTATAAATGCTTGTGGTCAACTCTTATTTTTAAAAATGAACAATTTTTTGGGGGGGGTAATGTGTTTTTTTTGGGGGGGGGATATACATCAATATCATTATATGAATGGTGAGGCAACTGGGTATCATTTATTTAAATAATAATAATATTTGTTATGCTAATCATGTAATTATGATGTTATTCATATTTGTATTAGAGTGTGTTCTTTCATTGTTTAGTTGTTCAGTATTTTTGTGCGCCATTCCAATAACAATCACAATATTATTTAAACATACATAATACCATCTTTCAACATCTAATCTTTACATCTAATTATTACTTCTAGTATATTATATAAAAATGTGTATAATAATATTCCCCCTTGATCTTGTTTCTACCTCTATTTTAGCTCTCAGTAAAGCCAATCTTATATTAAACAGCATTCCTTTTCCAACTATCATCTCTTGTTCTCTTTAATATTTCAATACTTATTTGTTTTTTGACTTACCTCCCACACTCCTCCCTTGGGTCTTTGTTTCTGTCTACATTTTTCCTATTTGTCCCAAATATTTCTTCCATCTCTACTATATTTTGCTGCTGGGCCTCAGGAGGATCTGCCCAGGCCTCTATCTTCTCTTCAAAAATATCTTTCTTTTTATCCAATCCCATTTTTTGATCTCTTAATATATATTGTCCCTGATTTGATTCCTCCTTCTTCTCTTCTTGTTTTATTTGTTTGTTTATCTGTTCTATCTTTTCCTCTGGTCTTTCTATTATCTCCTCTATTTCCTGTGTTTTATTATCTTTATTTGTTATCTCCTGTTGAACATTTTTTGATTTCCCCACAATGTCATGCATTAATTTTTTTATCTCCCTGTTCTTTGACAACATATCATAGGTACTTTGGACCATCAACACCATTTCTTTTTGAAATCCACTCATCTCCCTCTAATGTAACATCTTGTCTAATTTTGATAGGTCCAAATATTCCTCAATAGTTTGTCAGTAGTCTGTCACCACCCCAAAGTCTCAATTGTCTATGACCTCAGGAAGCCAGCTTAAAAACTGTTCACTTAATCCTGGCATTGCTCCTCAGGGGAATGCAATCATTATAGTTCTTTGTATCCCACAGTTAGTCAATTAGTTCAATTTTAGTAATCCAGGAATATTTCCAAATGTCTCCTTAAGTCCACTCTGTAAATTCAGTCATAAATCATTGATTTCAATAAATCAGTCATTTAAAAGTCACTTCATTTAAATGTCTTCCATAATCTCACAGTTAAACATCCAATAACTATGAAGTAAATAAATATAAAATAGTAGATAGCACAGCAGTCCTGCAGGTATTATTTATTTCCCCTTTCCCCTTTTTATTTTATAAGTACCTTCTCAAAGTTGGAAGACTTTAGGATATGTCCCATGCATCAATAGATTGCACTTTCAGCTGAAATGTCTACATTGCACAAAATCTGACAAATATTTATTTCAGTTTTTTTGCAAATAGTCAATATTCAAACAAATAATTCCAGCATTTAAAATGCCTTACCAAAATATTACCAATAATGTTTAAAAATCCAACCTTTCTACATTTTAAAGATTTTGCATTCTTCTTTTAGTTCCTTTTCTTTTGGGTCTATAATTTTTCTCTTTGTAATTATTTGCCACTTTGACAAGTATTTCAGAGAGTCTTTTTTCCAGGGTTGAACTCCTTTGGGATTAGGTTCTCGGAAAAAAAAAAAAAGAATCACCTCACCTAGTTCCAATCACTGTTTATCTACATTGTGCCAGGACATTCTTTGTTACTTTGGGTGCCCCAGCTTCATGGCAGCCATAATGGCTGCCTCTCCTCTTCATTGTTGGATGGGAGGGAATCCCTGGGTCCAGCTGAAGAGCTGCTGCTCTCCACAATCTGCAGGGTGCCTCTCCTTTCTTTGCCACTCCTACAGGGTGACATTAGTCCCTATTTATTTCCTAGGGGTTTCCTTCAGTTAGTGTTCTAATGATAGAAGATCTTTTCTTTCATAATTAGAAGCCAAAATTAACTATGGCTATTTCTCCTTCTTTCAAACATACCATTAAACACAAGAGATGCTTCTCCCTTAATTAACACTGCTGAGTGTTGTAATATAAATTGTCCCAAGGTCTCTGGGATATGAATAATTTTCAGAAGTGCTTGATCTTTATATAAGTAAATGCAAATTCATATTCATGGAATTGGTTAGGACTAACTTTCTGCATCAAAGACACATTTTTATTTCTAAAATACATCAGTGATATCATTTTAATATCATAGAAATTGCCATTTTTCTTGAATGCTTATTGATGGACAGAACAATGTACATGGTTTCTAAGGTTTTTGAGTAATTGTGCAGTCTTTGGGAGGACAATGCTTGCTAAATATCTGTTATCACACAAAGTTATTGTGTCCTATACAATATGCTGTGAGGAACAGCTATTAACCAAATGACTACACCGCAACCACAAGTTTCAATTTTTTCCTGTATCTTGGATGTTGTTCTCGGTAATAATGTTCCTCTTAATAACTTCTACTGTGCTATTATTACAAAAGTCTATCAATATTCACTTTAAAGCAGTACAAAGTCCATATTTGCAGAATAAAATATTCATCTCTCAAACATTTGCATTATATTACAGTGGTGCATTGCACTTTCCTTTCTGCTTGACTTTCTTTTCTTCTGCCTTCACTGTATTTGACATCATCTCCTTATACATGGCTGCAGTCACAGAGATTTTTTTTTTTCATCCTGTCAAATTTTCTATTGTGTTGAAATACAGAATGCTTCAAATCTCATAGAAAACAAAACTAAAGAGTAGTGAGTGCTCAAGAAAGAAGGAAAGAAAGAAAGGAGAGAGAGAGAAGAAAGGGAAAAACAAAGAGAAAGGAAGGAAGGAAAAAAGAAAGAAAGAAAGAAAAAAAGAAAGGAAGGAAGGAAAGAAGAAAGAAAGAATGGCAATGAATGAAAAAATGTTTGAAATGAAAATGGAAGTAAAGAGAAGATGTGACAACATGAATCATTTTACTCTATTCTAATAAAGACTAACAGCCTTGCAAAAAGGAAGAATGTATGGCCAAAGAATCAAACTTTTAAGCATTTTGTCAAGCAGAACTTTCTACCAATATCAAGACTTTGACAGAGATAAGCAATTTTTCTGGAAATCAAGGGCTACAAGAGCACAAAATTGGTGGGATTATATTATACAAGTGGATGAGAAAAGAATTTTGGATGCTTCCCCTATTTTTTAATGTATGATGATTTGCAACAATTCTGGTTAAATGGGATACAAATCCTGCAAAAAGAGGATTTATACATAAGCAATGGATGGAAACTAATCAAGGAAAGAAGCAACCTGGAATTAAGGAAAAATTTCCTGACAGTGAGAATAGTTAACCAGTGAAAATGTGGGTGCTCCATCACTGGAGGTTTTTAAGAAAAGTCTGGACAGCCACTTGTCTGAAGTGGGATGGGGTCTCCAGCTTGAGCAGGGGATTGGAATATAGGATCTCCAAGGACTGTTTCAGCTCTATTCTGATTGATTGATTGATTTAAGTATAATCCTGTGAATATAAACAGCCAACCTCTGGTCTAGGCCTTAAACTAACATCTTCCTCAAAAGATGGCTTTCAGATGTGTTATTGGTAGTAACAACTCACAGAATTATCAGAGAAAGGGGACAATCCAAACTCACCAGTGGCTAGCTTAAGTAGAGGGTAGCCTGCCAACTCTACTGATCAACTATTTGGCATATTCTCTGCTTAAGGCCCTGTCACACTGCTCAATGGATGCAAAACGTTTGTAAAAAGGACACAGTGGACGAGAAAAATATTCCATCCATTGTTATCCGCTCTCAAAAGGAGCAAAAATTTGCATAAGCAGAGCGGATAACACGGAAAGAAATGGATGGGGGGAGGACGCAGAGCGGATGGAAAGCAGATGTGGAACGGAAGCTTAGCAGATGGAAGCGGATGCAGAGCGGATGCAGAGCGGACACGTACAGGATGCGTAGAGGATGCATAGAGGATGCAGAGCGGATGCGTAGAGGATGCAGAGCAGATGCGTAGAGGATGCAGAGCGGATGCAGAGCAGATGTATAGAGGATGCCGTGGATGCGAGCTGCATCCGCTTTCATCCTTTCTCCATCCGTGCTACTAATGCTGCGCATCCGTTCCACTTCCTCCCTGCGTCCATTTACCGCTGGAACGGATTTGAGTTGCGCGGAGGTGCAGCAGATGCCTGGAGGATATAGCAGATGCGTAATGGATGCAGAACGGATGTCCCCCGTATGCCTAGAGGATGCAGAACGGATGCATTGGATACATTTTCCGCTCAAAAGTTTTGAGCAGCTCAAAACCTTCTGAGCGGATGAAATGTCAATAGACGGATGCTGGACGGATAGAGAGGAAGCAAAATGGAGGCAGTGAGTACAGAATGGAAGCATCGCGTTAACTAACGGATGGCAAGTGTTTTACTCCATTTTACATCCTCTTTCCATCCGTTGGTGCAGTGTGACAGGGGCTTAATATCTGTAATTGTTCCTGGGCTCCATATTAGCATTTCTACAAAGTTACTTGGTTGATGATTGCCACTCAATACCTAAAGTATACACTACCTCAGAAAATTGACAAAAAAGTCAGGATGGCAGAAAACAGCTTCAGGAATTTCAGACACTAAGCAAGAAGAACATTTAAAAAAAAAAAGATGTTTTGTGCTTAGATGTGCTCAGTACAAATTAACTCCCTTCCCCACCTGTCTTCTACTTTCAAATGATTAGTACAAACCATTACATTTATTTTGTGACAATAGTAATATCAGATGAGAGTTAAAAGGAAGGAAAAAAAAAACAAAATCTCTAAAATGTAGAATACTGTATAATGTACAACAATTTATACATGTTCATATTTAAAAATGATGCTAATGATAATGTTTTATGCAAAGAATACATGAATGAAACAAGCAGGTGCAAATACATACACTAATTCAACTAACTTTATTTTCTTTAAATACAATATACTAAAATAGATTGCTAAAGAATGAACGAATAAAATAATAAAAAATGAAAGGGATGGGATGGGATATGAAAGATGACAAACAGAAACTAGAAAAACACTTTAATTGGATAGTAGATCAAGTGAAAACATGATTGAGAATGGTGAAAATATAAATTGGTTGGTGGCAAAGGGAGCATCACTACACAGCCACCCCTTTTATACTCATAGCTGATCTGAAGAACATTTGGACTTCAGGTCTCCATCACTTATGGAAAAAGCAAAAGTGTCAGGATTTGTCTGAAGACTCACTTTGTTGTCAGTTTCACTTCATTTTATTAGACTTGTCATACCTTGTTAACTGTTAATACTATGGCTTTATTTCTTTTTGTTTCAAGGCAAGTTTACCTTAATCACATAAGTCACAATCAAAACAAATGGGAAATACCAGTGTTGACAATAATCCTACATCATATTTCATAGTAATTGCTGCAAGGAAAGAATGAAACATTTGCAACATACAAGGTCCCTGCCAGCACTATAATTCTAAAAGCTATAAATTAAAATGTCTGAATTGTCTAGAATAAAGGTTAGGATACAAAATTGCATTAAGCAGTTTTTCTTTTCCTATCTCTCTTGTATAAACATTTTATTTTATTTAATGGGGAAAGCATTAGCTATGCTACCTTGAGTTTTCTAAAAAAAAAAGTCTTATGTGCTGTGCTCTTAGGCAGATGAGAGCTATACTAGAGGCTCAACCATACTATACAAGTCTCATCAGAAAAGTCAAAGAAAATATCTCTGATAAAAAATATGGTGAGATCTAAATTACAGAAACCCATACTGGTTTGGTCATCCCCTGGGTCAAAAAGGACTGCATTAGATGTTGAAATTACTGCAAAATGTATTCACTGAACCAATAGTATCACCAGTTGAATCCCACCCCTGAATACAAAGACCTGCAAATAGAAATAGAATTACTATGGCAGAAGCAAGCAAAGGTAGTCCCAATAGTAATAGACACCCAGGGTGCAATCCCAAAACAGCTGGAGCATCACTTGAATGCAATTGGCATTGACAAATTCACCATCAGTGAGTTGCAAAATGTGACGATATCTGTATTCTTGGAAATGGCTTGATAGGTAGGCAAAAATGCTAAATCCAGCCTGAACATCTGTCTGACAGTACAGTGAGATGACAACAACAACAACAACAACAACAACAACAACAACAACAACAACAACAACAACAATAATAATAATAATAATAATAATAATAATAATAATAATAAGAAGAAGAAGAAGAAGAAGAAGAAGAAGAAGAAGAAGAAGAAGTTAGGATTTCCCTGGAAGTCTAGTGGTTAAGATTCAGTCTCTAGTATTCTACTGGTAAGAATTTCCCTAGTGATCTATATACCCGAGTGGTATAGTGGTTAGGATTTGATTACTGATGGTATAGTGATTAGAATTTCCCTAGTGGTATAGTGGTTAGGATTCAATCCCTAGTGGTCTAGTAGTTAGGATTTAGTCCATGGTGGTACAGTTGTTAAGATTCAATCCCTGGTGATCCAGTGATTAGGTTTTGATCCCTTGTGATCAAATAGTAAATATTAAGCTCAAGGTGGTCTAATGGTTAGGATTTGTTCCCTGAGCTCCAGTGGTTAGGATTAGATTCCTGGTGGTCCAGTGGTTAGGATTCAGTTCCTGGTGGTTCAATGATTAGGATTCAGTCCTTGGTGGTCTAGTGGTTAAGATTTGATCCCTGGGAGCCCAGTGATTAGGATTTGGTCTCTGGTAGTCTGGTGGTTAGAATTTCTCCAGTGGTCTATTGGTTAGAATTCAGTCCCTGGTGCTCCAGTGGTTAAGAATTGGTTCCTAGTGCTCCAGTGGTTAGGATTTTGTCCCTTATACTCCAGTGATTAGGATATAGTCCCCAGTGGTCCAGTGGTTAGGATTCAGTCCCTGGTGGTGTTCCAGTGGTTAGGATTCAGCACTCTCATCACTGTATTCTAAGTTCAATTCCCAATTAGGGAATCTATTTTCCCCCAGTGAGGAACTAGTTTGATGTTATTGTGGTCTTGTCTGCTTTGAAGAAAAAGAGCTATGCCAGAATTTTTAGCACACAGATAGAGCTCAGAGGTGTTGGACAAAGATAAAAAGATATGGTGAGATATAAATTACAGAAATTCATACTGGCTCAGTTTTCATCTGGGTTAACAAGAACCATGTTAGATGCTGGAGTTCCTGTATATCTGGTGAAAACTGGGCTACAGGACTGAGGACTGTTAGCTGGGGAATCAGGGCCAGCAGTTGCAGACCTACTGGAATGAAAGGTGTTCACTCGTACAAACTATACAGTGATTAAAAACAAAGAAATCATGATCTGTCATTATAGTTCAAATCAAACAACAAGAGGATGTTTAAAACGAATGTACCAATTATGGAAAGAACAATATCCAATATCAGAAATAACAGAACAGAGGCTAGTAGAGCAATGTAGATTTATAATACAAAATAAAATATTCACAGAAATTAAAACCTTGCCAGAAGTAAAGGGCATGTCACATAGGCCAACGGATGCAAAAAGTATGTAAAAAGAACACAGCGGACGAGAAAATTTTCCATCCATTGTTATCCGCTCTCAAAAGTGCCCCAAATTTGCATAAACAGAGC
>BHFT01010024.1:0-13413 GCA_004320025.1 Laticauda laticaudata
GATGGAACCACCCCTGAAATTTTGCTCATCCGCTGTGTCCTTTATGCATACGTTTTGCGTCCGTCGGCCAATGGGACCTAGCCTTAAGGGAGAATGAAAATTCATAGCTCCCATTCTCTAGTCCTGCACTTTTAACTACTACACCACAGAAACTTGCCTTAGACTAAGTTGATTTCTAAACTACCTATTTCAACACTACATAGCAATTCATTCTCCTTGCACCAGACTGGAGTCTTTCCCACCACCTGTCAAGATCTGGGTGACATCAGCTAATGCTAATATTTTATGTGAAAAGGAACCTTCATTTTTTGGATAGGATTGCAGTCATCTAGCCTGGATAATATCCATGGTTATCTTGAGCATAAATAATTAAAGCCAGTCAACTCTCTCTGGAAAGTCTTGCATTTAATTTAGCAGGTTACCTACAGAACTGGCTTCACCCCATCACATCAGCCCATCCCACTCATTCAAGCAGGGAAGGCATGCTACACATCCCATCAGTTGGAGAGTTCTAACTGATGGGGATCAAGAAATAGGACCTTTTCTGCTGATGCCTCTGCTTTGTGGGACATCTTACTTCCAGAGGTGAGAACCTTCCACAAAGGGAAAACCTGGCTGCATAGGTTTTCTGAAAACCTGGCTGCATAGCCTTGTATAGGGGACACTAAGGCACACACAGCCATGGCGCCACTGGTTGGCCCCATGAGAACTTTCTCCATACTTGTATGAACAACTCTTAATTTCTCCATCTTGGACCTTTCTATCTCTTGCAATTTTATAATGTTGTTTTAGATTTTTATATTTTTAATCTTAAATTATTTGGTTTTATTGTACTGTACTGTACTGTACTGTACTGTACTGTACTGTATTGTATTGTATTGTATTGTATTGTATTGTATTGTATTGTATTGTACACTGCCCAGAGCTCCTCTGTGAGGGAGATGGGCAGTTAAGGAGTTAAATAACTAAATAAATTCTATACAAGTGGTGTGAACACATTGAGGTTGTGTGTGTGTGTGTGTGTGTTTGTTTGTGTAATGAAAACAGTTCCTCCTGTCCTCCTGAGTTGTCAATTTAAAAAGTATATTGGTAGGAAATACAAATTATTTGCCTTCCTCCGTTGTTGATGCTACAATTGTGATACAACCATACAGTTATGCTCATTGCCATCACAAACCCCTTCCAAAGCCCTTCCTCCCTTCCATTGTACAAAGTTGTTCAATATATTTTCTCTGATTTCTTAATGTTTTCTTTTCTGGATGAAGTATCATGTTTTTTTCTCAGTTGCCAATGCAACCTAAAGTGAACCTTTTTGTGGCCACCTGTACTCACTCTTAGTCAGCTCCAGCTAATCTTTTCCCCATCATTTTTGCTCCTTCTCTTTCAGGACTGCTGAATTTCTCTCTTTTCACCACCTGTTTTCTACCAGACCAACAGCAAAATATCAAAAAGCGGCTTAACTACAAATGTTGCCAGTTGACTATAAGTCATGATTGTGGCAGTAAGTCATGATTGTGCAACTTTTTAGCTTGCCTGAGCCTTATCGAGTGAAGCAGAATTGCCTTGGGCCATATATAAAATGTATAATATAGTTAATGTATATAAATAACATACTTTCTTTATTTTCTTGTGGGGCCTGCTTTACTAGCTGTCTAGGGCCACATGTGGCCCACAGGCTATGGGTTGGATAAGCCTACCCTAAACTATACCCCCCCACCTTAATTCAGAAAAGAATAAAATGAATGAACTGAGCCAACTATTGATTTATAACTAGGATGAGCAACATGTAGCCCTCTGGAAAATAAAGGACAGCCAAGAGCCCGGGCAGGTGGGTGGGCCAAACAGATGACCAAAGGGTTGTGGCACCGAGTTGATTTGGTGTCTGCTGCTCTTCAGAGCTACCGAGTTCTATAGAACTGGGCCGAACAGGTAGCATCCCATCCCTGCTAACATTGGTTGATGGGCTTTGTGCCTCAGCAGTATCTGGAAGGCCATTGCTTCATCTCTGACACATTCCACGTAGTCCTTTTCAGCCTCAATCAATCATTCAGTCATCCTTCAGAATTTGGATCATGGTTACCTGAAGTAATATACTTAGGGTGTAATTACTATAATGGTGCACCATAATTGAAATTGTTGTTGTTTGTGCCCTGGTTTTTCTCTTTCTTGAAATAATAGACAGTAGTCTTTCTGTGTGTTGGTGTAAGTTTAGATAGAGTTGTATAGTGCTTACCAGGAAAAGATATTTATAAAAATATCTACAGATAGGTCAGACAGAAGCATTAAAATGTATTGGGGTGGTTGTTAGTCACATAAGTTTTCTGTTTAAGTAAAGTGAAAAGAAAACTTCTATATTTTTAACATCATCATAATTCAGTACAAAAAGCAATTCACACTATACAAAGTAAGAAATTGCCAGATAAAAAAAATTGCTGCTATGTACCAGGCTTTCATCTCTATCTTAATTCATTTGTCACTGTTGACAGTAATGAATTTATGCTTACAGAATTTTCCACCAGGGCTCCTGGAACAGATACTCTCTCAACTGGGAAAGCTCTTGTCATCAGTGGAGAGATACTGTCTTCCCAGCCTATTTCTCTATTATCTATCTTAAGCATCCTTTGCTTTTGGTACTGCATTCACCAGGTCCTAACTACATCTGATCAAAAATTATCCCTGATAATCAGAGGAAGAGTTTCACAGAGGCAGGCAAACTTGGCTCCCAAGCTTACTTAATTACACGTGGCCAGATTTGTGGTAACTTTATGCTGAGCAAAGCCATCTGGAACCACCATCTAGGCTAATTTCTTTGTTATGGTTATTGCTTAGGTTTAACCATCTCAATTAGGAATTCATAACATTGTAAGTCCAGGCAAGGCAAATCACCATTTTTAAAATATGTGAGATTTTTTTTTCTTTGATTGATTGACTGAATGCCATGATTTACATACTTTGGGGAAGTACTATGCAATCTACACGATTACCATAACTAGAATTAGAATTAGAAGAACTTTATTGTCATTGTACAAGTACAGCGAAACTGTGGATGCACCCCAGCAACTGTTCGCAATACAATAAAACCAAAGCACTTAAAAATGAAGATAAGAAAGATAGAGTATCCACGTCTCCATTTGCAATTTGAGAGGACAATATCTATGAATATACACAAAATATACATCCAACACTGACTGTAATGCTTAGCCAAATATAATAAACAAGAGATGGATTGTACTGTAATATGTTGTTATACATCTGAATGGGGCATTGAGATTTCACATCTTTTCACATTTTAATGAGGGAGTGACTTTGTGTTTATCTGCGGTTCAGATGGCCCAGGGAAAGAAACTATTTGTTAGACTCATGGTGTGGGATTTGATTGACCTAAAATGCTGTCCAGATGGCAGCAGGTCAAAAAGATAATTGCCAGCGTGTGAGGGATCTTCTATAATGGCCTTGATTCTGCTTTGGCAGCAGGACCTGGCTAAGTCTTCCAGGGAGGGCAGAGGTCAACCAATGATATTTTGAGCTGTGTTTATCACCCTCTGTACAGTTTTCCTGTCCTCAACTGTGGAGCCTGCATACCACACACCCAGACAATATGTCAGAGTGCTCTCCAGAGAGGCTTTATAGAAATCCAGCAACAGCTTCTTATCCAGATTGTTCTTCCTAAGAACACACAGGAAGAGCAGCCGCTGCTGAGCCTTCTTCACTATGGCCTTGGTATCAGGGGACCAGGTGATATCAGCTGAAATATGGATGCCAAGGAATCTGATCGTAGGGTTCTCCGTTGATGATGCATGGGGCATGGTCCTGTCCATGTTTCTTGAAGTCCGTAATCATTCTTTGGTTTTATGGACATTCAGTGACAGATTGTTCTGTGAACACCAGACAGACAGGTTGTCTACTTCTGCCCTATATGCTATCTCATCCTCTTCGGAGATGAGACCAATCACAGTCGTGTCATCCACAAACTTTATGATGATGTTTGTTGTGTGGCTTGATGAGCAGTCAAAGGTGTACAAGGCATATAGCAGGTGGCTCAAGACACAACCCTGGGTGGAACTAGTACTAAGTTTTAATGACAGTTTACTGCTGTGTAAAATACAGGTAAGTCTGGCAAACATTTTTTTTTTAAATTTCTCCACAGCTATGAGGATATACACTGCTGTATTGAAATCCTAAGGAGAAAAGTAATCTGTTCCACTTAGTAAATTTAGCAGGGGAAAGTTGGGGCTAACATCAGCGTGCAAGAAGGGCATGCTGGTTCCACTTTTGAGAAAAATATACATATGTTTTTTACTGCCAGATAGGCTTCACTGTAGACCACAGTCATTTATGATTTCACAAATTAGACCTGGAAGAGGAAGAGGTATCTTCCATTTATTCTACATGGAAATCACAATTTCTTCCATCTCTAAACTCTCCTGCAGTTATTTGGAAATATTTATTTATAAAGATGTTGCGAAAGAAGCTGAATAACTCTCCTGTGATGACCTGGGGTGTGACACAAAAATAACCAAGTCACAAAAATAGAAGAAAGTCCCTTTAATGCCTCCAACTTGGCCCCAATGTCCAATTATCCTCAGCTGGATATCAGACTCATAAAGAAAACAGTTTATGGAGGGAGTAAATGCAGTCTGCACCCAAAGTAAAGTTAATTCAAAATAAAAAACCCAACACACCACACTGAAGGAATTATTACTGCAGGTAAGGATGATTAATTGCAGGCTTCTACCAGATAACACAGCAACCACAGTTGGGAGGAAGCCAAAGCACAGATAAGCTCCAACAAGAATGCATGCTTTGCTTCCAGCAACTTTGTCATGCGCAGTTTGTCCTTTTAAAACCAAAAAATGATGAAATGAATTAATGATGGAATGCTTCAATTTTTATAGGCAAAGGTGAAGAGAGAATGTCTGAGCACACAGTAAACTAGCAATCGTCACCTAATTATGGGCATTTCTTTAGTTCTGAAGATCATCACTGCACCCAAGGGTTGCATGTCTACATGTGTACTGGAGCTTTATGCAAAAATGTTATGCTTTCTAATGATTTTATTGCTTTTGTAAATTTATTTATACTGCAAGTATTGTCCCATCGGTCTGACAGTTGTTGCTTCCAATTCATGCATACAACACTTTAAAAATATCTCTCTGAACACCCTCCATTCTTTGCCTCAGTTATTTCCTGTGGGAGGGAACTTTTGAGGTAGATTATATGTTTCAAACTGAACTATTTCCTTAGATTCATTTTAAATTTACTGCATGTCAAATTGACCTGAGCTTTGCTCCCATAGATGCTAACTGATAGGTCAGGATAAAAAAGGGCATCTGGCTGGTTTTTCATCAAACCAGTCATTATTATATATTCCAACCTTATAGAGAAGCAAGGCTAAACAGAAGTGTCTGAAAGGACATCCAGGAGTCTGGCTTCTTATATGCAACCAAGAAATATCAACAAATTGAGTTTAGAAAGTCAGCCCTTTTCTGTGTAACCAAAAAAAAAAAAAATAACAATTTTCTTCTTTCCATCTCCTTGGAATAAATATAGATTTATTAAGGAAGTTACATCAACCTTTCCCATGTGGAAAGGAAAGTTCTCTTTTGTTTCTTGGCATACTTTGAATTGGCTGCAATAAATTGAAATACACTAGTTATGTCCAGGGGTTTCCAGCAAGGCTTTACCAACTGTCAAAAATGCTGCATTGGTAATCACTGGCTCATTTAAAGCCATTTAAATATTGGTTTCTAGCAGTTATAACAAGAGACAACACTATGGAAATGCTCATTCCACCTCCATTTCCATCCCCCAGTTTTTCGGAAGGGCTTTGAAGCTGAGCTATTTTGTCTTTACTGCCACAGACCCTCAACATGTCAAGACCACCATGGGGCCACATTCCCTTGAGCTAACCAAAGGCTATAAAAAGGGGGGGGGGGAAGAAAGCCATATAGTTTGCCTCCTTTTCCCATTCATACTTGGTATGATTAGCTGGTGAGTTGTCAGAAATTGGAAGAATAACTGGGGGAAGCAACTGCAAAACCTCGAAGACATTGTCCTTTTTTTAACCTGAAATAATAGCATCTCATTCAGCTGCTGTGTCTTTGGATCTCTATGGGAGGGGAAAATGAACTCAAGAGACAGGATAATAAGAGAACCAGGTATCAGCCTGCCAAAATGCATTCAGCTCTCAAGTGTAGCAATAGGGGGAAATATTTAAACCTCACTTTGATATATATATCATCACTTAAGTGCAAATAAATCATCCCAGAAAGCAAATAAAGGTAACACAGTGGGATCACCTAGGTGTGGAGATGAATAGCTCAAAGATCCACTATGGAAGTGTCCTGTATCTTTAGTGCTAGAATTACAATCATTGGAGAAGCCAACTGGAATATAAGAGGTAGTGACAGAGCAGTGTGTGTGAATAAGGTTGAAAGCTCACCAGTCTCCTAATTACTCAGCATGAACAGATGAACATCAGTGAAGTGCTGAGCAGCAACCAACTCTATGGCATCAAACTTGAGAAAATATTTTTTTAATAAAAAGTTTTTTTTTATTTTTTACACATCTCTTCAAATGAGCAACGTAATTCCAGGTTACAACATTTATAGTCATAATTACATTTCTAACTTATCTAATTTCATATCAAATCATTATCTATTCCACTGATCTTTAAATGAGTTCTCACTTCATATTTCAATTCAGTATCAAAAACATTTCATCCTCACATATATTTTCCACTCTTTATCCCCTATTATTTCCATTTTCATCTTACTACCTATTTTATTTTACATTATTCATTGTTATCTTCATTAACTTTCTCAAAGCCGATATATAATAAACAAACAAAAAAAGTAAAAATAAAATAAACTAATATATTCAGGATCCACATGGTATATCCCCCAGTCTACAATAAATCTTATATTTATTCCAGAGATATTCATATACCATTCATATTTTTACTTTTTTCCACATAGCCAAAGTTTACCAATGAAATTTTTTTTAAATTTTCATTCCCCTCCTTTTTAATTATAAATATATTACTCTCATTACAAATACTTTACTTTCCAATATAATTCTTCTGGTTTTACCATATTCTCTATTTTCTCATATCCTTTGTATAATCAATTACATTTTCTATTTATGTCTAATATGTATACAATAAAGAAAAAAAAAAAGAAAGAAAATTAACTTTCCTTTTGTTTTCCATTTAACAAGTTTAACCTATAAAATTTTAATTTAATTTTCATTCCACACTTTTTGGTCATAACAGCATATTTTTTTCTAGTTTACCAATATTCTCTGTTTTTCTAATACTATTTGAATAATCAAATATATATAACTAAACTAAATTAAATACAGATGAAGCTGATAGAATAAGACACCAACATCCTATGCACAAGCAAACCATCCAAAGAAACTTGCCACAAAGAAGAACTAAAAGCCCTGCAAGCCTTAAGGAATGACAGCAGCATAATCATAACTTCCAGCAGATAAAGGTAATGCCAAGTAGTAATGCGTAGAAAGACTCACAAACAAAATTGAACCTACTCGATAAGACTCCACATCAAACCCATAAACACAGACCCAACCACATATCGGAAAAAATAACCAAGAAGAAAATTATAACCAGCCACATGAGCAAAGAGTCCAACAGACAATCATCCATCTTCAAGATGCCCCCAAGCTATACGGGCTCAAAAATACACAAAGAAGGCATACCTCTCAGATCATAGTCACCTCAGAGAGACCCACTTGCAGAAACTAGCCAAATAGATCGAAAGCAGCTACAGCCCATGCTAAAGCAGCAGCTTCAATGTACAAACTCACACTACCTCCTGGAAATGATCAAAGATCTACACATGGAAACAAGAGATTTTTGCTTGTAAGTTTTCAACGTGGTTCTACTATTCAACTCAAGTCCAATAAAAGAAACTCTCAAAACATCAAAAAAAATACAACCAACCAACACATCCTCATGGAACTCACAGAACACTGCTTAACCAAACACATTATTTCATATACAAAGACAAAGATTACCAAGCAAATTGAAGGAGACCCAATTGTCACCCACTGTCACGCCATCATGCAAACCTTTCATGGAAGAATTCAAATCCAGGCCCTAGCAATGCCCCACAAACCCAACTATGGTTGAGATACATCAATGACACATTCGCCCTGGAAAACAAAACCTAAACAATTTCCTAACACACGAAACAGTCACATCCCAAATCAATTCACCAGGAAATGAGAAACAAACAAACACTACCCATTCCTATATGTAGCTAACTACAAAAAAACAGATGCACACTAGGACACACCCATATACCAGAAGAAACACACCACTAACCGCTACCTCAGTGCTCAATCCACACCACCAGCACGATAACTCTGTGGCCAAAGACACTAATTGCCAAACAAATGCCTGGCAGACAAGACACATATAAAAGACGAAAACTATGCACCCTGACTAAAGTACTGACAGCCACGGCTTCCACAAAGCAAAATCACCAGTTTGATCCACAAAAACACACATTGAGACATATGGAGACCTAGAAGATATCAGACCTATGCGAACAGCATGTCTGCCCGACATAAGAAGTGACAACAGACAAATCAAGTAGATACTACACAGGCATCACATCAAGAACTGCTTCAAAACAGACAAAAAATAGCAGCCATCCTAAGACACCCCAAAGATAAATTGACCTAGAAAACCAAGGCATATATGAAGTCACTGTGCATCATGCCCTGTAACATACAATTGGACAACAATAGAAGAATAAGTACCCGCCTAGATGAACATAAAAATGCGTTAAAAAAGCTGACAACTCTTCTCACTAGTCCAACACCATGAAAGCCACAGTTCATAGCATCGACCTTCAATGGCACCAAAACCCTAGCCCTAGAAACCCGCCAGCATACAGAATTATCAGATGAGCCATAGAGAATTGAAAAAAGAACCTGAAAGCATGAATAAAAGAGATGATTCACCCAGACTGTCCAATATCTGGAAGCCTGCCAATCGTCAACAAAAAAAAATCTCCACACACAAGCCAGGCAAACACCTGGGCACAAACAGACTCCCACTGATACCTCAGCTCAAACACACACCCGCAACCAGGCACCACGATGAAACCCAGCTTCTGACCTTCGCGTTCGATTACTTGGAGCCAAGCCGCCACAAAAACCTCCATACAGAAACACAATGTTTGCAGCCAATCAAGACAAAAAAAAAGTTACAAAACAGACGAAGATAATTAGAAACACCAATCAGCAGAACACAGCAAACTCCAAGACCAATAAACACAGATCAAGATTTCCAACAATCAGAATGAAGAAAAAATATTTCTGGCACAGCAGTAGGCTAGCACCAAATTGCCTAGATACTTCCAATTCTATAGCGGGAGAAAACCGAATAACCAAAGATCCATATATATATATATATTACGGCAACGTTTCGATGAAGTCTCATTCATCATCGTCAGGCTTGTTTCTTCAGCTCTGTGCTTCTCAGAGTAATGTGAGCTTGCAGCTGCTTCTTCCTTTTAACTGCTAGTGGGAGTGTGACTTGATTGGGTGGGGGCTTGGCTGTGTTCTGATTGGGTGGGGGTTGGCTGTGTTCTGATCATCTGGGGGTGTTCTGTTCAGGTGAGGGCTTGGTTTGTGCTCAGGTTAGTCTTAATTGCTGGGGGATTTTAGCTGGTGAGCTGTGATCCTGTTGTTTGGCTTCGCGTTTGTGGTCGTGCACATCTTTCATGGTGGGTGTCAGTTCACTTCTTGTATGGGTCTGAGAGGTTTGAAGTGGGTAGTGGTGCAGCTGCAGTACGGCTTCTGATCCGTGTGGTGTCTCATCTTCTGTGTGGGTGTGAGTCTTTTTTCTACATGTAAGTGTGGTGGTAGTATATTGTGGTGGCACTCGTGGATGTGGGTCTGGTGTCATTCTTCATGTTAGGTACTCGTTTATTAATGAGGGCAGGTTTCCAAATGGTTGGTAGCGGGAGGTATCATCTCATTTATTATGGAGTGATGACGAAATCCTTGCACTGCCTGTCCCCACCAATACATAGGACAACTAACAGAGAATAAGTGTATTTCGTGAAGAACACAAGAGCTCAATCAAAAAAGAACTGACCTCTTCCTGGTCCAACACCTCCAAAGCCACAGGACATGAAATTGACTTTAAAAATACCAGAAACTACGCAAAACCGAACACTTCAACAACAGAATAATCAGAGAAGCCATAGAGATAGAAAAACGCCCACACAGCATGAATAAAGTGTGGAAGTATGGTAGTGGAAGTGTGGTGGTAGCATCTTATGTGGCCCTCATGGGTGTGGGTCTGGTGTCATTCTTCATGTTAGGTACTTGTTTGTTAACAAACATTTGTTTGTTATTTATACTGTAAATTATTAATTATATCAATAGAAATATCTCATACACAAGATACTATACAAATTATTCTAAAATGGAGTCTTATACGCAAAAAGTTTGTTCAACACCATGAGATCAGAATAGGACTCACAACTCCTGTCCATGTATTAATTATACACTAAATAGTTATCTAAGTAGGATTTTTCATTATTTTATTAGAAACATGGATTTTTGTTCATCTCATCAGTGTCTTACTCAAGGGAAAATATTGAACCTGAGTCATTAACCTGCAGGAATACACATCAAGATCTGAATCTCCAAGAGAACACACACCTACAACTGCAGATCAGAGGGTTCCAAACACTTACTGTAGTATGAAGCCAATACTCGGAAGAATGCATGAAGGGGAAAATCCTGTTATCCCTACATCTGCTTATCTGAATCAGTAGATATGAAGTCCACATCCCTTTGGAGAAAAAGAATTTTCTCATTGGAGTCTGATTCAAACAAGAATTTCTCAGTTATCCAAAGATCTGGCTCATGGTCTGACACTGTGTCACATGTCCTACAAGGCAGCAAAGCTTCTGGTTCACCATGATAACTTTTGATATTTGCCATCATCAAGATATATGTGTTTAATCAGGCTCTTGACAGGTAAGGATTGTGAAAAGAGGATAGCTTGTTCTCCCAAGCTGTTCGATCTCTAAGGCCCCTGTTTGTTTTGGAATAGAATGAATAACATTGTGCTGGAAACGGAAATTAAAAAAGCAGGGCTGTAATTTACAGTAGGGAGAACAGCAGATGTAAGGGCTTTCCTCCTCTTTTTTTCTCCACCTCTTTTCACTACTCTAGTTCCAAAATTGATGCAGCTGAAAGAAGGTTTAAACCTTGCTTTATTGCTGGCAACAATTGTGGGAGGGGGAAGATCACAATTACCACATTCTGTATGCTTGCCAAAGAAGTGAACTGCTTCAACATATACACACACACTTTATCAAAACCAAATGCCCCTGAAATCAGAATGTTGCAAAACCTACTTCAAGATGTCCATTGAAATATATCCCCAATGATGCAAGAGGAGAGAGAGAAATAGGTTATTTAATATAGCATTTAAAAATAAAACAATTTCTTGCCAGCAAAGCATTCTCTCCTTTCTGGTTTTTATAAAACGGTCTCCATTTTTTTTTCATCCATAAAAAAAAGTTCCACCAGTTTTCTTTGAAAAGAGATTCCAGACAAGCACCTCCATCGCAAAGAGTTTCACATTCTTCTAATGAGATGTGATCCGTGGTTTGAACTAGGAGGCAATCTAAGCAATAGGGGTATCCCTTTATTGTGCATTTGTTTTTGTTTTGTTTTTCCTTTGCCAGGAGCAGAGCTTTCTTCTTCTTCTTAAAAAATTCTTCAGCAATGCTATACAACTACAATATTAGAATAAATGTTTAGAATTTTTTTTAGGAAGAATAATAACTTGGATACTGGCATCAAATAAAAAAAAAAGTTAGTCCTAAAGGGTAATTCCCATCTACTTAATATCTAAATAAAAAGGAAAGAATTTGGTTTGGAAACATTCTTTGCAGACCTTGGTTTCAAGCAGATAAGAGAATAAGTATTTACAAATTTAGACAAAATTAACAATATGAATAATCAAGATTATGGGCAATCTCTTATGTTTTTAATCAGGAATAAATTCCACTGCATTCATTGTGGCTTATACCCAAATCACAGGGAGATAGTAAAAAAAATTCATTTAAATCCTGATAAACTGCTTTGGAAGAGCATCTTAACAACAAATGAGACAGAGAGCCTTTATTAAATATTCCAGGTCAATATGTGTGAAAGGGTGCTAGGGAAGAGAATAATGGTGAAATGTTCTACTCTCACCTATGCCTATTCAGCAGACTGTTGGACCCAATTCTGCACACCTCTATGAACCTAGTTTTAAAAACAGTTTTCATGATTATCATGCACATATCAAAACTTTTCTAATAGTCTACTTCTTACTTGCCAGAAAGTTGAATTTTAATATTGTTAACAAGGCTGGCTTTTCCATTCAGTAGAAATATAAAAGAAGGAGCTTTTTCTTACTCCAACTCTACAGATATTATTAGCAGGATTAAAATCCAAGTAATGTTCACCTTTTCCTTTTAGAAGTTCAATTATTCTGAAACTTTGGGCTCTATCTTTTAGGAACAAGAGTGCCTACAGTGGTAAAAGTGGTATTCTCCACAAATTCTTTTGAAAGGAATGACATAACCTGGAATAATTATTATTTCATAATAATAAGCCCAATCCTTATCACATCATTTTCTGTCTGGATTAAATCATTATACCCAGACAGATTGGGAAGTGAGCTGCAAAACAGGTAATGAAATTGATCCAATGTAAAATGTTTCCTATTATTAAAGAAAGTGAGGTATGCAGTTAATTGTTATTTACTTGTTCAGTTTCGGAAGGTGTAAAGCCTTCGTAGCAAACAGATGGAGTTGCTTCCTTGATTTGTAAAATGAAAAAGGCCTTATAAAGAATCAACCATCAAGAAAGACAAAGGACGAAAAGTAGAAGTGTAACTTTTCCAAGTATGTGTACTCCTTTTATATCTGTGATGCACATTTCATCCATGCTTGTATAACTAGCAAGGATCAATAGAATAAGGTAACTGATTATTGCTAAGCACCAGGCTCTCTTAATGTGGGGGAAAGGAGGAGGGGTTAAAACTTACAAATATAGGGAAATTAACAATAAGCCACAAAACCCCAACTCAACATTCCTCATTCCACAGTGAGGAAAAGCAGAGCTGCTACATCTTTTGGTAAACTTTTGAATGCTTTTAAAGAGGATTAGGTCAGCTCTCCCTCTTTTCACAGGAAATAAGAGAACTTTGCTTTGCTCTACTCTATGTTGTTAGAATCCTTGAGAAATGTTGATGTTAATATACATATTTGTTTATTTGTTTATTTTTATTTTTTTTTAAGCTTTCGCGGGTACTTACATGTGTGCTGTTTAGCTTCCTTCGGGTATTATCCCACGTCATTGTAG
>BHFT01010025.1:0-12190 GCA_004320025.1 Laticauda laticaudata
TTAAGTCGTTAACCCCCAACACTATTATTGGCTCTAGGGAGCATATCCTCTAGATAATCCCTGAATCCACAAGTAAGGCAGCAGACCTCAGAAGCAGCCATGTATTCACTCGCCTCCCTAAAGGCATGGTCTCCATAGCATCTGTGAGGACTTGGTGAATAGTGAATTTAAGAGGATTTCTTGAAGCTCCCCCCAAGGGACTATCTGCTGCAGGTCGTGGAGGCTACCAATCTGGGCAGTGTCAAACACTGCAGCTCCACAAAAAGCTTCATATAATAGGAGTTTTTCTTATGGGACTGAAGCTTCAGTTGAGTGTCCATAAGCATCCAGCGAAGCGTCGAAGCGGTTTTACTAAGGATCCAATAAGTCCTCTGCTGCTGGTCTAAATGCGGCGTAACGCAGGGGTTTGAAGACATCTCTTCTCAGCAGGATGCACAGTCTAATCGGTTAGGGAAGTTGAATTTTCATGCCTCGCGGAAATTGGCATCAGTGGTTTGACAGTACAGCTCGTAAGTGGCTTCAGCTCTTTGCTTAGTGTACTCCGGGCTCTTTAACAAGTGACTGGCGCTCCACTGTGTTGTCCGGTCGCCTCTCTATTGTTATCCGCCCCTTCTTGTCCGCCAGTGTTGTAGAGCGAGCAGATACTGACTGAGTGCAGTATCATGGAACAACAGGCAGGAACCTCATTATTTAAAACAAAGGGGTGTCCGCGACTGCTGGCTAACGAGCAGCTCATAGCGCAGCGGCAACAGCTGATGCCCATTTGACAGCACTTATATGCGGCTGTCAAACGGCAAATCGCATCAACCAATCAGAATGGTCCACGGTCCCGCCAGGAACACGGACCAGAGGGAGAACTTCGCAACAACACAACAGGAACAATGATTAAAACCCTACTCAATAGTCATATGGTCAATAAATAAGTAGTAATTGTCCTGAACTGAACCTCTTTTTGATGGGCCAGTTCGATAGGCCTCTCAAAATTTACGTGAGGCTCACTGCCTCTGTCAGAAAAGCATATTGAATTGGAAAAGCATATTCTTGTCTTTAGAGCAGGGCCGTCAAACTTGTGGCCCACGGGCCAGATACATCATGCACTGGCCATGCCCACGCTCGGTTTAGCGAAGGGAAACAAAGTCATGTTACGTCACGTGACAACATCATGACGACGGGAGTTTGATTCCCCTGCTTTCGAGAATCCTTTAGGCCCCACCAAAAGGAGAGGGAAAAAAGAAACCAATTTGCAGAAAATGTGACAGATGTTAAGTCATTGGCAGTAACTGGGATAAAGGCAAACTGAGAAATAGCTCTATCCACATTCAAGTAGACATATTCCTGATCTAATGACCAGCTAAGCAACCTGGATCCTGCTCTGGATGTTAATTCAGTGGCTTGCTTCTGAGGGGGAATTTCCAGGCCTAGGACTCTTCTTACTGTAGCTGTTCAGCTTTAAACAGTCAGGGCTGCAACACAAAAAAGAAGCCTCTGAAAAATAATACTCCCCCCCCCATTTTTTTTTTAAGGAGTCTTTGGTGCTCTCTGAGCTTGCTTGTTTTCTTGCAGACATTTCATTACCCAAACTAGATAACATCATCAGTGCTGGTAAGGAGTGGGGTTTCCTCTAGGTTTGTATTCTAGTGGCTTGCCCTGTCAGTATTGGTGTGGATGGTCTTAGAGGTTCTTTGGATGGGCTGTTTACCATTGGTTTGTTTAGCAGTTCCCTGACTGGGGTGTTGTTTACTTCTTAATTGTTGGTCTGATGTTAATCTCATAGTTAATCTATGCTCATCTGGGTGTTGATTGCTGATAGTTTATGTCTATGTGTCTATTGATGGATAATTTGTCAGAGTGTCAGGCTTCTAGAAATTTCTTGGCATTATTGGACTTGGTCCATGATAGTCACGGTTTCCCAACTGAAACTATTTTAAATCTGTCCATGTGTTGTGAAATTAGAGAGTTTTCATCATGTCCTCTGACTGCTAGTTAGTGTTCATGGATGCATTCTGCCAGTCTTCTGCCTGTTTGTCCTATGTATGGTGGTTGTAGTCATTGCACTTTATATTGTAGATGACTCCTGTTGTTTTTTTTTCCCCTGGGGCTGCTGGGTCTTTCGGTTTACTTAGGAAACCAACATATTGAGTCTTGGTTTACTTAGCCCTTAGAAGCCCTTTACTTCTTAGAAAGCCTTTAGTTGGCTTGTGTGCTACACAGATTCCATGTGGTTGTAGTAATCTGTTGGTGGTTTTTAAGATGTTTTTAATGTATATTAAAATTATTCTTTTTGGGGCTTGTGTTGATTGTACTGTATTGGGTTGAATAGTCAGGCACCTTTTGATAAAATTGCATCAATATCCATTTTGGTGGAATATGTTGTATAGATGCTCTATTTCCTTTTTCTGGTATTCAGGATTGCTGCAGTGAATTTGTGTTCATGTAAACAAAGTTCTTACATGACTTCTCTTGGGGAAGATTAGGTTATTGCTTTGGTAGTGGAGCACTTGGTTGGTGTGAGTGGTTTTTCTATACACTTGTGTTTGCTACTGTGATCTCTGCTGACTAGGATATCCAGGAAGAGTAGTGAGCTGTTTTCTTCTTCTCTAGTAAACTGGATTCCTTTGAAGATGTTGTTGATGTTTCTGTGGACATTCTCTAATTGGTCCTTTTTTATTATGGTGAAGGTTTCATCTACATGTCTGATCCATATTTTTGTTCATATTTGTGGAAGTGCTATGGTTTCTAGATGTTGCATAATAATCTCCACTATAAGTTCAAAAAGTGACAACACGATAGGTGTGCCTTTAATTTGTTGGTAAGTTTGTCTATCAAATTGAAAGTATCTAGTCAGGCAGTGGTTTATGACAAGGGTCTTCAAACTTGGCAAGTTTAAGACTTGTGGACTTCAACTCCCAAAATTCCTGAGCTAACATGACTTAAGGAGGAATTATGGGAGTTGAAGTCCACAAGTCTTAAAGCTGTCAAGTTTGAAGATCCCTGGTTTATGAGATCCATAATCCTGGGTGTTTTTCATCTTCATCTATTTGGTTAAGTCAGGTGTGCTATGGAGCAATAGATGCTTTGGCTAATTCCGGATCTATAGACATGAACAGGGCTGTGACATCAAATAAAACCATGATAGTGTCCTCATTTTTGATGAAAACTCTTTAATTTTACAACATATGGACAGGTTTAACCATAGTTTCTTTTTTTTGAAAAAGTTTTTTATTTTTATAACAAAAACAAACAAAACCATCTTTCAGTTTTCCAGTGTGTCGGTTGGGTACATATATATTCTGCACATAATAGTATCATACATTTCTTACTTATTTATATTTGTAACCATTCTAATTGATATTTTACATCACATTGATCAATCATTGTATTATATTTTACATTATAATTATTATCTTTCAAAAGTATATTCCATCCTTACCTAAGTTATGTTCATTCTCTTATACAACCCTCAATCAGTTATAATACATGTTTAGTTTCTTACTCTTCTATCTAGCCATTCATAGAATAAATACCAAATCTTATAATAATCTTTTTCTTCCTGTTCTCTAATTTCCATTGTCAATCTACTCATTTCTGCACATTCTATTATTTTCTGAATTGTTTCCTCTTCTGTCAGAATTTTCTCATTTTTCCAATTTTGTGCAAATACAATTCTAGCTGCTGTGAATACATTGATAATTAAGTATGTAATCTCTCTGTAATAACCTTCAGGCAAAATTCCCAATAAAAATATCTCTTGTTTTAAATCTATATGTTGTTTTATCATTTTTTTCCAATCACATGTGTATTCTGGTCCAATATTTTTTAGTGTCAATGCATGTCCACCACATATGATAGTGACATATGACATTTCCAACACTTTGCCGATTTGTCTTTGAACATCTTGGCTATTCTCGCTGGGGGTAAGTGCCACCTGTAAAACATTTTGTACAAATTCTCTTTGTAGGCCGTTGACATAGTTAACTTATTGTTTCTAGTCTCCATAGTGTCTGCCATTTATCCAGATCTATCCCATATCCAAAATTCTCCCCCCATGCAATCATTGTTTCTTTAACTTGCTCTTCCTCTAAGCTCACTCCTAAAAGATAACCATATAATTTTTAATCATCTTTTCTTCAGTGCCTGTCTAATTCAGTCAATTCCTTGTAAAACCCAGCCATCTTAGTGTCTTTTTCATACCTTTCATATTTGCAAATATGAACACCAACCTATATTTATCCCTTGTTTCTCTAGTTTCTGCTTTGTTTTGAGTTCACCCTTTCCATTTAAAATTTTCTCATATCTAATAATGTGTTTCCTTTTAAAAATGTGGATATGCAAATGCCTCTATTGTTGACAACCAGACTGTTGTGTTCATATAATGGTATTCCCTTATTTTCTCTCATACTGTTGTGGAAAGGGAACTTCACGAGGACAGTGGTGTCACCCAAGCAGGAAAAGCCCGAAGGGAACATCAGGCCAGCCATNGATGATACAATCAAGCCACCCCACAGAGTTTATTTTCCACACCTCGCTAAGTTTGCCTTCTGGTGAAAAAATAAACTCTGACAGGATTTTAATATCTAAACATCAAGCATTAAACACTAAATGAACATTTATACACAAAGGGAGGAAAAAGGTATAAGAAACCAGGAACTTACCATTCGAAGTTAGCTAGCTAGCCCCAGGAACGCAGCCATGCTGTCTCTCGCCTTCCTGAAAATAAAAAGATCCAGCTTTCAAGCAGTTGTCCGTATCCTTGTGATGGAGCTCTCCCAGCGGGAAAATTAGAATCCTCAAAGAAAGGCACTTTGACAGCCTTTCTACACTGTTAATAAAGCATCCCTGATGTAATGTCTTCTAAAATATCCATGTGCCCTACTTTCTTTATACCATAGGAATGTGTGCCAGTCCAATTGCAAATCATGCCCTTCCAATGTTAACAATATAACATTTTTCAATACAATCCATTCTTTCATCCACATCAATATTGCTGCCTGATAATATAATTCCCAATTGGGTAGTCCAAAACCTCCTCTCACTCTTGCATCCTGGAACAATTTTATCTCAATTCTTGTCTTTTTCCCTTGCCAGATAAATTTCAACATCATTTTATTTAAGTCTTCAAAATATTTTTTCCTCAGTCTTATTGGATTTGTCTGGAATAAATATAATACATTTAACCATAGTTTCAATTGAGATGATATGACTATTCTAGACCAAGCCAAGTCCAAAAGTGCTAGGGAATTAATGATTCCTTCATTTCCCAGAACATTCTTATATTTAAATGTAAATATACATTTATATGGGACTCTATTAAATTAGCCATCTATAGAAAGATAGACATAATATCTATATATTATGTGAAAGAGACAATCAACAAGTCAAAAAGGGAATAAAAAGATCAAAACACCTCCCCACCAGCAATTGGAACCAAGATTAACATCAGACCAACAATCAAGTAAATAATATCCCAATTAAGAAACTGACAAATAAGCCAACAGTAAATAGCCCAACCAAAGATCTTATAAGACCATCCCTACCAATGCTGACAGGGCAAGTCACTAGACTAGAATATAAACTGACAGCAAACAGCACTCCTTACTAGCACTGAAGATGTTACCTAGTTTGGATAATGAAACATCTGCAAAAAAACAAGCAAGCTCAGAAAGCACCAAGAACCCCTTATTTCAATCCTTAAGGCCTGGTCCCACTGGCCGATGGACGCAAAACCTATGCATAAAGGACACAGCAGACAAGCAAAATTTCAGGGGTGGCTTCATCCGTTGTCATCCGCTCCAAAAAGTGGTGAAAATTTGCATAACAGAATGGAAAAAATGGAAAGAATGACCAGGGTAGTATGTAGCGGGGGTGTTAAACGATGTCATAGGAAGCCTTAGGGATGAAGCGGTATGGAATGAATTACACCTCCAAAGAGGTCCGGGGGGAATGATATCGAAGCAGACGCCGAAGTCGGAAGGGGTGGATGCAAGCGGAGAAGCGGATGCATCACGGATGCCTATAGGAAACAAAGCAGATGCCGCGCGGATATAATCGGTGCAAAAGCGTGCACATGCGCATGAAGGGAGTATGATGTGCATCAGCTCCGCAGATATAAAAGGATGCAGATGCATGCAGTCAGATACAGGGGAAAGACGTGCTGCCACAGTACATCTAAGCAGGAACACCTATGGTCTCATCTCAGTTCAGGCAAGAGAGGAACTGGCTGCTAAATCGTCCAGCCCTGGCAAGAAGGATAGAACCGCATCCCACCCCCTGGCACTGACTCTGAGCTGCTACTGCTGCTGCTGCTACTGCTGATGCTGTGGTGGACCAGCCCCAAGGCCTCAAAGCCCTGCGCGAAGGCCCTGCGGTCAGCCCTGAAGGCCCTGGCTGCTCAAGCCCCTGAAGGCCCTGGCTGCCAAGCCCCAGAATGCCCTCGGCTGAAGTCCTCTGCGCAGAGGGAGGAAGAGGCAAGGGAAGGAGAAGGAGAGAGAGGAACAGTACACCGTTTCTGAGGAGCATGAGGATGAGGTGCTGGAATGACTGAGGGAGAATGAGTACCTCTGGAGAAAGTGCCACAGACGTTCGGGACACACAGAAGAAGCAGGCAGCTTGGAGAGACAAGGCAGAGAGCTGGGGTACACTGCAGAAGTATCCTAGGATGGGGAGCACATGCACACCTGGTATGGGAAGCTACACCTCAAGAAATCCGGGAAGGCGCTGTCAAGCTCACTGACCGGGAGATGTACATCATGGCCAATATCAGTTTCCTGGAGGGTGAGATCTGCCTCCGAGGAGCAGCCCCTCTGAGACCCTCTCCCTCAGACAGCCCACAGACAGCCAGTCCACTTCCAGCCAGGAGCAGCTACCTGTCCAGGCAAGTGTCTTCAGAGGGCCCCACGGCAGAGACCCCCCACCGACAGCTGCACTCCCCATGCCAGCAGACTTGGAGGATCCCGTGGAGGATACGCCCTGCTGTCACAAATGGAGGAGAAGCAGCGCCACCAGAGGGCAACCCATCCCCACCCCACCCCCAGCTCCACAGGATGCAGGAGAGAGGCAGACTGGAGGACCAGACCACAGTGTGCTGTTGGAGATCAGGGACATAAGAGACCAGCACAGAACTTCTCTCTCATCTGGTCCACTTGACAGAGCATCACCGGAACAACCTTCATCACCTACATGAGCCAGACCCGGAGGGACCTGCCCAAGCCCAGTACCAGGTGATGAAGCAGAAGATCACAGCACTTCTGCACAACCCTCAAAGCCCAGCTGAAGCTGCTCCTACCCAGTCCAGGTCTGCTCCTCCACCAGCAATGTCCACAGCCCTTCACGGCTTTCAACAGCCCCTCACCTACCAAGGCTACGATTACCAGGACTCCCACAGCAAAAACAGAACTTCCCAGTCCAGGCCCAGGTTCATCGGACGCCACAGACACCACTCCTCACCCAGCTGCAGACCAGACGCCCCACTACACTCCTTCCTCCACCCCACAGCAAGCCGTCCAACGGACAATCTGTCATCAGTATTGGGCCTGACATCTCAATCCTTGATGAGGGCTCTCAACCTCAAGGGCGAGTCAACTCTCGGACAGCTTCCTGAAACACACCATCCCCTGTTGTACCCTCGGGCCAAGCACCCCAATGGTGCCTCAGACCAGCACTCAACCACAGCCACTACACAGTCCCTGCCCGCTTAACTGCTGAGACCAGGACATGGCTCAGAGTGACTGGAGAATAGTTGTCAGAGACTGAGTGTTGCTGTTAAGTTTATCTTTGCTTAAGACACTTACTTGGTTCATTTTGCTTGTTCATTTGTGTCATAAAGTTTACCTAAGAAAGTTAATAAGGTTATCTTTGCTTAACACACTTAATTCAGTTTACTTGGTTCATTTTCCTTATTTAATAAAGTCATTAAGTTAAGAAAGTTAATAAAGGTTATCTTTGTTTAAGACACTTGGTTCATTTTTTTACCTTAATAAAGTGTTGGTGAAAACTTTGAAAAATGGTTAAGCCTTTGCATGCTTGTGGGATAGATAAGGATAGCTGTGGGATAGATAAACTCCAGTGCAAGTATAGTGGGACACCATCCCAGCTGCCACACATATGGACCTTTATTATCAATACAATTTATTCATGTCAACACATTTTAAAATAAACAAAGCTCTTATTAATGCTCTATTCATTGTCGGACCACTCAACTACATGGCACAATCTCATCAGTGTTATATGCAGCCTCAAGGAAGCATCCATTAATCATCTATCATCCTGTCTTGCCACTCCACTGCTCCAGCTGGGGAGTTGCACCATGTTCTCAGTAGGTTGCGCTGCTTCTTCCTTTCACGTGAAGCTCTGTTGGGGCCTTGTACATCCACAGTGTCTATCAGGTTACGTCCTTGCCTCCATTCCCCAGGCCCCATGTCCCCATTCCTTGTTGATGGTCGACAAGTCTGTTCTGCAACACTGGGTAGCGGGTGCGGCATGAGATTGTGCAGGATGCAGCAACTTCCACGATTGCTCCTCACAGTCTCTGGGTCATGCTGCATGGTGGTGAGAAGTACCTGGAACCTGTTGGCCAGGATGCCAAAGGCATTCTCTACCACCCATCTTGCTCTGGGACAACCTGTAGTTGAAGTATCTCTCTTCACGGGTGAGGTATCTTGAGTGTAGGGCTTTATGAGGTAGGTTCTGAGGGAGAACGTGTCATCACAATGATGAAAGTCGAGCTATTTGTGTGTCATGGGGAGGGGGTCTGGATCTGGAAAATCCCATGATGAGGTTGCGTTCCAGCCCATCCTTGAGGTCACTTGCGTTGTATACCTGGCCATCTGAAGCTGACCTGTTGCTGAGCATCGATGTACATGAACTGTAGTTCAGTATTCAACCTGGCCAAAGGGATGATGCTGAAGAAGCCCTTGTAGTTGTAATAAGTGGACCCTGAGTTGGTCTGGAGCTTTGCAGGGCCACGTGCTTCCCATCTATGGCTCCAGGTGTGGGAAAGTTCCCATCTCTCTGTTACCACTAAGCCTTGTCAGTGGTTTTCTTCCAGCCTTGTCAGTGGTGGGGGCACTTGAGTGACTCCTCCACGTATTCTTTGATGATGGCCATGCACCACTTCTCTGACCACTTGTGCGATGCTGTTGTGTGGCCACCCTCCATGTAATAGCTGCATGTTTCTGTAATGTGGTCAGAGGCCAGGTGCCGCAAGTCAGTGGCCACTTCAGTCTGGAGGTCCACGTTGACGGGAAAGTTGGTGCTAGGCTCTGGTCACCTGGGTTCTCAGACGCTCTAGCAAGTTCTCAAAACCATGGCTGGTGGCATCCTCATGAAAGTGATGGAATGCACGAGAGTCTTCATTCCGTCAAGCTCCACCATTCAACTGGTCATACAGTCCAAACTCCATTCTTCTCACTGATCCCATACTCGACCCACACAGCTCTTTGGACGTCTCCTTCTTCTCCTTCTGTATAAAAGTTGGAAACAAGTCTGACACAGGTTTTTGCTTTTGCGATGAGGAATGAGCTGCAAGCTATCAATCCGGACGTGTCATGATCATGTGGAGAACACAATGATGATGTTGAAGACCAAAACAAAGGGTGAAGGAGGTCGGTACACCACGGCTGCTGGACTCTACTTGAGATCCAATGCATTTCTCCCTTTTTATAGGAAACTATCGTTGTCCATTAGGTTCCTTCTACATACTCTAGACATTACTCCAGACCATCCTAAATATACAAATACATCCCGATACAAATGTTTGTCCATTTTGAATACTTGTATGTACGAGATGCATTACGCTATACATCATTTCTTTTTCCATTGCTACTAACGCCTGTTGTAGACATCCGCTGTACCTTTCGTTTCTGCCTCTTTTCCATTTCAGCTGCAGCAGATGTGAGTTAGAGGGGATGCCCAGAGGAGCAGAAGAGGATACAAGCGGACATTTAAATGGATGAATAACGGACGTAGAACGTTGTTGCCCATAATATGTCGCGGATGTACATTGTACGCGCAAGAAAGTTCATCTTGTTCACAAAGTTTTGTGCAGCTCAAAAACTCTTGCTTGCGGTAAGAATCTCAGTGCGTAATGCTCAACGGATAGGAGCATATGAAACATGTGCGGCAGTGAGTCACACAATGGATGCATAACATTTTCCAACGGATGGCAAGCTTTTTTTAACGTTTTACATCCTCTTTGCATCCATAAGTGCAGTGGGACCGGGCCTTTAGCTACAAATATTATCTTTTGTTGTTACTTTTTATGACTATTTGCACAATACATTTCTATCTCAAAACAAAAAAAACTGCATGTACGCAAAATTAAAATAAAAGAGAAAATGAATATTAAAATGCAAAAAGTACATGTGGCTTGCTCTGCTTAAGCTCTTCAGTTCCCCAACAAGATAAACATGAAGAGAGAGTTTTCCGAAAAGTTGAAACAAGTGATGGTGTCATTAGCTGGAGGCCATTCAGTTCTTTCTGTAAAAGTACAATCTTCTTAATCTCTGTCTATTTTTATTTCTTTTTTTAAAGTTTGAAAAGCATTTCTTAAGAGTGACCTAATGTCACGTGATTTTCCAATCTTGTACTTTAAAAAGAAAAGCCTGGGAAAAAGATGAATGTTTTTCTTTCCAAGAACCTCTAGTTCCTTTTAAAAGTGTGTTGTTGTCACTCTGGTAATTTTCCCTACCTGGTCTTACAGTTTGCCAATTGTGCCATAGCCTCTAGGCTATCAAGATTTAAGCCATACAGGTAATGTACTTCCGCCTGGTATTAAAGCCAGGCCAGAAGATTTAGAATTTTTTTAAACTTTTTTTAAAACAATCAGTTGATTGCCAGTAACTATGGATATCTATATTTAAATATAAGAATGTTCTAGGAAATTAAGGAATCATTAAACCATTCCCAAACATTGCTGAACAAACAAGATTATTTAATGAACAAATTTTGCATTGCTTTTTCCCCCCCAATTGAACGGTACTTTTTAGAGTGTGTTTACCTTAACATTTTCAATATTTAAAATTGGCATAGTGGTTTTATAAATTTACTTCATAATGTCCATTTGCTCATAAACCAGTCCATGTTGAAGATAAGGAAGTATGTAAGAGATATAATGGCCAGCCTATTGGCCATCAGTTGACAATGAGGTAGAATTTGAACTATGAATATCTAGGCTCCTAGTCCTCATCATTCCAATTTCTGAATTTTTTTTTAAAAAAACAAGTCACCTGTGAATGTTGAACATTATTTTAATATTTGCTTTTTGGATGTCTGTTCTCAGTTTTTGAAGAAAAAAAAATCAATGGTATTTGAGCACAATGCCTTGCAGATACCTTGAGATTGCAACTTTTCAGACTTTCTAGGCAAGAAGGCTAAATGAATACTAGCCAGGAACTGGGGAAGTTCCACAACCCCCAAAGGTGATGGCTTGGAGAATGCTGTTCCAAAACATCGGTCTTTGTCACCTAATAAATCTGTTTCCAAACTAATTTTTGAGCAGTGTTCTGTCACTCATTCTCCCCCTGATACGCCTTTGCCTTCCCCCAGGCTTAGAGCACATACCTTCTGACAGGTTTGAAAAGGATTCTTATAAATTCATAGGTGGTCCAGTGCATGGGTCTCCAACCTTGGCAACTTTAAGACCTGTGGACTTCCACTCCCAGAATTCCTCAGCCAGCTTTGAGTTGAAGTCCACAAGTCTTAAAATTGCCAAGGTTGGAGACCCCTGGTCCTGTGGTTCATATCTGTGCTCGATGTGCACACATTTCATATCAATGTATTTAAAGTTACAGGGTGAAACCAGCCTCCAGGAAGAACATGCGATAAACTCTCTCACTTCTCTTGACTCTTATATAACCAAATTATATAACCTGCCTTGGACCAAATACGCCTTAACACTTAATGGTAATTATGAGTGCTAAATGATTGCTTGTGACAGAGTCCTGGTGGGATGAATGCCCAAGTGATGATTGATGGTCTTTTGACCTACCTGTCATGAGTCAGACTGAATCTTTAGAAAACCTAAATGTAAACTTTTCTATTTCAATGTGCTTTGAGCGACATGGCCAAAGTTGTCCTTCTGTTGAAAGGTGTCAAAATGCCTTTCTTTCGAGGATTTGATTTTCCTGCTGGGAGAGCTCCAGCGCAAGGATACGGACAACTGTTTGAAAGCTGGATCTTTTTATTTTTCAGGAAG
>BHFT01010028.1:0-33006 GCA_004320025.1 Laticauda laticaudata
TTGAGAGCGGATAACAACGGATGGAACATTTTTCTCATCCGCTATGTCCTTTTTACAAATGTTTTGCATCCGTCAGCCTTAACTTTCGTTAGCTTGCCATGGTGGCAACAAAGGAAGAAAAAAAATGACACTGATTTTCTAGAGCAGTTCCAATAAGAAACCTTTACTGCTACCCTATATTGTCTTCAAGACCCAGGCAATATATAGCAACAATATTTCTTCCTGTTCCAGGGACAGTATATACAAAAGCCAACATCTGAATTTTTCCTCAATATGCTATCTGATTGGTCACATGGGCTACATTAATTAAATGATGATTTTTTAAAGAGCTTAAAATATCTGTTACTTTCTGAAGAATTCTTCACCGAAGTCCATTTTCAGCTCATTTGAATGGATTGGTTATAAAATGCATTTATAGTCTTATTGTCTTCCAGATATATTTCCAGGATTTGGTCCTTCAGAAACATTCAGGAACCTATCTAAAAGGTTAAGGCAGAAAACATTCCTGCACCATCCTAGAATCTATGATCTAGCAAAGAGTTGATCAGTATTATGGACTTTCTTTGGAACAGCTACCCTTTATCTTCTTCTCTTTATATTATAGACCAGTCTTCTGTATTTTTTTCTGACTATTTTATCCAATAATTCATTGAGTTTGAGAGCACTCAATAAAGGAATGTTGTTCTAAACATTGAGAGGCTCAAAAATTCTCTATGAATATTTTGGATGCAGACCAAAGGAGAAAAATGAATTCTTTTGACACAAATTCTTGGACATAAACGATCTTACTAAAGAACCTCTTATCACTGTAACATAAATAAAGAAAAAAACCCTCCTTAGTCACTATTTTCCCCTCTCCCCAAGTTTTCTTTTGGGGTTTATGGCATTTATGTTCCAGTAAAAAGAGACTAAAAGTGTTCAAATAAATGTTCATTTGCTATTAGATTCAGGACCAAGCAAGAGGCTGATAGTTTCTGGAGTATAACTAAATCCTAGATAGAATCCTATTGCAGGACTAAAAGATGATGCACAACCTCAAATTAAAAGAATTGGATTATCAATGAATGATAAAGTAACAGAAATTCAACCCTCCAAAGTTGGGTTTCTTCTAGAATCCAGATTTTCTATCAAAGAAACAAGGGTAGAACTAAGGGTTTGTGAACCTGGATTAAGAAGTCACATGCTAGAGACATCTGTTTCAGTGTCTCTTTGTGTATGTGCAGAATTTTCACCTGAACTTCTGGAATTTGGGCTATTATACCATTTTATATTATTTTATATTATACCATTTTCCTGCTCCACCAGATTTATGGTATTACCTCTGCTACTTTGAACACCTATTGAATGTTGAGTCTCCTTTGTCAGCTTCTTTCTACAAGTGCTTTTTATGATCTCAAACTTGGCTTATTAGCTAAGGCCTTTTTGCTTCCCGCATCTTGGATAGGACAAATATAAATAATCACTTCCTTTGTCAGTATTCATTATCTGAAATGGTGAATCTTCTCTGATATGTGAAACTGCCAAATAATTAAGTCAAAGCTCCAAAGAGTATCTTCAGTTTATAACATTCATTATTTTGCTGATTGGTTTTTTTGTTTCATTTAATCAGACAAGGAAACAAAAATCTGGAATGTGATTCTTTCCTCTGTTTTGTCAGGCAATTTTTTCCTCATTTTTTTCCTTATCAAAGTGTGAGCTTGAAGAAAAAAAACTTAGGCACGAAACTGGGTCCCACTTTCAGTTCCCTAGGAAAAATTTACTTGGAAAATGTATTCTGCTTTATGTAATTTCTATAAATGTGCATGCTCTCAAACTCTTGTCCAACATCTCAACGATTCCTTGGTACCTTTATTTCATAAGGTGGTGGGTTTTTTTTAGGGAAGCAATCATAGAATCTTATGGAAGAAACCGTTACACAGTACAGAAGCACCAAGAAGCATAGTATACCTACATGAAGGAATTTATGGAGATTAAGTTATTTCTCACCATGACAAAGAACTTTCGAGCTACTGTATTTGAGTGGAAGGACCACAGCTCTGAAATTAATTAAGTACAATTGTCAACATTGGAAGCCATATTCCACGCTGCCACATAGCCTGAGAAAATGGGAGGTGATTTCAATTAAGTAGCTCTAAGTAGACAAAATAAAATTCTTTTGTTAGTTAATTTAGTATGGCACAGGATAAAATAAGGATCTTACTTTTGGACGGATCATGCTTGGGCCATGTGATGTGATGACGACCAAGGGAGGATAGATTTGTAGTTTGGGAAACTGTGGAAAGCCCAAAAACTTTTAGATTCAGGATTCCACAGATGTGCCAGGTAATAAAGGTACTTTTGAGATATGTTTGTCTCAGAGTTACTGATTGGAATGGAGGTTTGCTGGAATACCTTATGATTCTTGACAAATTTATCTTTTCTTTTTATGTACACTGAGAGCATATGCACCAATACAAATTCCTTGTGTGTCTAGTCACACTTGGCCAATAAAAATTCATTCATTCATTCATTCAGATTACACAGAAGCTTCACAGTGCTTCAAGTATGCTAAACAAAATACAAATAATAATTAGTGAGTAAAAGATAAATTAATAAATTTTGCCAAGATTAGCAAGCAGATGTTTGCAAAAGTATTACATTCATGACTGTTAATTCCTAAACCATAATACAGTGCCAAAACCACATGATATATATATAACAATATTAGTTGTAGTCAAATATTAATTTCTCAGTTTTGCATTTTCTATAACTGATCTGAATAGAATGATTTAACTATGAAAAGCAGTTATACCAGAGTCAACATGAAATAAATTGTCTACCTAAGATATGGTATTTGCATGACAGACATTACCATTTACAGTATATGCAACTTTCACATTATTTATATAAAGATTATATATCTGTTTCTCCATCTCCTGAGCATTGGCTCTTAACGTATGATTTCCTGCTGTTTTAAGAGTCAGTGTTTCCATAGGAATATAAACTCTAAAATTAGCTCATGGTGCTTCCAAAATTCCAGAATTTAAAGAAAATAGTACACAAAATCAGCTAGAAGGCTTATTATAATTAACAGTTGATATTTGTGTAATAAGAGAACACTTCATATCGATATCACATTGTTAAGAAACCCCCAAAATGCTAATTTCTAGTTCTACATCATTTTAAAATATTTTGCTCTTTAAAATATTTTCTTCAAGCTTACACATACATACTGATAAAAGTTATGCTAGATCAGGGATGTCAAACTTACATTGTCACAACAGTGTTGTGATGTATCAGAACATTTTGTCCCCTTCACTAAACCGGGCATGGCCATTGCATCACACATCCAGCCCGTGGGCCAGTAGTTTGACAGCCCTGTGCTGGATATTAAACCTTTGAAAGGTAAATTATAATTTTCATATTCTGTCTTCCTTTTATATCATATGTATAGCTTATCAGTAATGATGATGTTATCCATTCAATTAAGTATTGGCAATTCTATTCTCTCCACATATCTGATCTTGCACTATTTCTTTGAGTTTCTCTATGCTGTTGTCAGAATTGATAGGTCTCCAGCCATGTCCTTTGCCGGCCTGGTTTCTTTTCAATCGCTAACTCTTCCGAACATAATTGCTTTCTCCAGTGAATTTCCCTGCATCACATGGTCAAAGTGAGACACAGTTTTGTAATTTTGCCTTTTAGTGACATGTCTGGTGTTATGCACTCCCGTACTTACTTGTTAGTCACCTTTGCTGTCCAAGGAATACACGAGAGCCTTCTTCAGCACTTCAGCTCAAACAAGTCATTTTTCCTTTTTTTTTTTAAGGTCAAAGCTTATTGATAAAGATATGTTTATATACAAAAACACACCATCTCTCCAAATTTGTTCATCTTTACTAACTTGATTTGGCTTTGATATAAATTATGTTGTATTCACTTCAAATATGATTTAGAAGTATGCATAAGGTTACATAAAATTTTTGTCACACTAACTAAAGTTTCAAGACCATTTACATGTACAAGTTCAACAAGATATCTTTTAGCTAAGGCAGGAGGATGAAGAAGTACAGCATGTAAGTGAAGATTTCAATCAGAATGAATACAATATTTGAATAACAGAGATGTGTTTATATTCCAATACCTCTGAATTGACATCTCTCTCTTAAGACAAATCAACTATGTATATCCAGGCATACACACAGTGGTGGTTGCCTTTATATTTCTTGTTTATTTATTTTAACATCAATCTGATCTCTTTTTTAATTTTGACAGTAAGATTTCATTCAGTTTTTAAAAGCTACTAACCACACTTAATAAATTTTAGATATAAAGAGTACGTATTAGCAATTGAATCGCTCCTGTTGTACAACTATTATTAAATCATACATCACTGTTTGCTAATACTACAATATAATTATGTCCAATAAGGATCTAATCTTATAATCATTCCAACATATTATGGCAGTGACAAAGTATTTGCAATCCATAAAAAACAATCATCATGAAAAGAGTTTTGCAGGCAGATATCTAGCCAAAACAATTTATTATTTTTCAATAAAATGTTTTAAAATGTAATAAGACATTTCCAATTATAGTTGAGGAACAACCAATTGGACTTCAAAATCTAAATGGAAGCAAAATTCTTCCCATTAAAGCAAATAGAAAAATCAATCGGGGTTACCCTGATGTCCATTTCTATAAACCTTGGAGTTAAAATACTAACACATTTATTAAATGTAATGTCAATCGGGGCTGGGATTTTAGGAGTAGTTTAATTCAAGCTAAGAATTAAATATTCTCACATCTACGGCCATGTGAATAAACACATAAGCATATAAATAGCAATAGCACTTATACTTATATACTGTTTCATAGCGCTTGACAACCCTAAGCAATTTACAGAGTCAGTATAATTGTCCCCAAAAATCTGGGTCCTCATTTTACCAACATCAGAAGAATGGAAGGCTGAATCAAATATGAGCTATTCAGAATCAAACTCCTGCAGTGAGCAGTGAGTTAGCCTGCAATACTGCATTCTAACCACGGTGTCACTATGGCTCTTATTATACTTATATTATACTATAAATAGTATAATAATGTATGATAATGAATCAGGTGCTGGAATTAACAATGGTAGGAATACTAGTACTTGGCACTAATTCTTACACTAATAGCATCTTAACTATGTAACTCCTCATGCATAATGTATTATGGTCACAAACCATAATAAACCTGAAACCAGGTTTAAAAAATAAAACATTGAAATAAAACAAGGAATTGTAGCATATTAGAATTAATGATGAAAATAAAACAAGGAATTGTAGCATATTAGAATTAATGATGAAATTATTGATGGGCAGCCAAAATCTGCCTATTTTTACAAAATTTAGCTACATTTAAAGGTGTGTGAGCTCTTACTAATGTATGAAAATATTATTGTTGCTTATTGATTTACAAAAACCCATAAGATATTGGGTTTGTGGACAACAAAAGTTAAGAATGTCTTTCTTACAGACATGTACATTTGATGTATTTATTTCCAACAATGGATTCAATGCAGTATTCGGTTACCGTGGTAAAATGTAAGATAGTAATAATAGAATATGCAACACAAGAGACAGCAGGCTTGGATATGAAGACATCTGTTTAATAATCTAAGCATGCAAACTCATAATTCACATTGACTGATCCAATTTTTCTATCTGTAACTATTTGGCAAGAAAACAGCAAGTAGAAATATTGCCAAAGCCCTTGTTTATATGTACCTAACCAGAAAATTTAAAGCTTATTAAATGAAAGTGAATAAATTACATCCTGGATCAAAGTGAATTTAAAGAGGAATATATGGCAGGAACTGTTTTCATAAGGCTTCCTTCAGGTGAAGCTCAACTCCTGGTAACCTCAAATGCCAAAGCAATGGTTTCACACTGCTTTCTTCTATGATATTTCTCATAGCCTAGCCTGTAGTTCTGGGATTTCCATGAAAATCTTGGTCAATTTTTCTCAACCAAGTGGAACCAACAAAATGGGAGATAGAAAACTCCCAATAATTTTTAGTTACTTTGGAAGCTATAAGTTTTAATAAATTAGTAAGTAATCATCATATTTTAACGACCCCATAATCTCTTGCAGGGTGGACTCTGGGCAACTGAACAAAGCTAGCAGAGTGTTTAATGGCCAGATGCCCTTCCTGTCACCAGTGCGGAGTTTTGTTCAGCAGATATGTTCTCATTGTGCCCAGAGAGAGAAATATCTGCCTCTACTTAGGATCAAACTCGCAGCCTCCTGATTATGAAGCAAGAGCTCCACCTCTAGGCCACCACCACCACTCCAACAAATCAGAAAAAAATGATTTATTTCTGGGTAAACTGAAGGCAGTGATCTCCTACCTCCTATTTCAGCATCCCCAACCATGAGATTTTAAGTCGATTGTTCTGAGAGAAAGCAACTGACCCAAAGAATTCAAAGTCTCCTAATTTCTAGCTCAGCACCGAAGCTACTAGACCAGACTGGTTGGTAGGATTCAGAAGAGCCTTTTCTGCTCTGATATTCTCCCAATGGAGGTGAGGTCCAGTCCCATATTTTTAGCCTTCTGGAGTTATAATAATCCAATTGGGTGATAACCAGGGAATGAATACAGAGCCGTGGTGGTGCAGTGGTTAGAATGCAATACCGCAGGCTACATCAGTTGATTGCCAGCTGCTAGCAATTTGGCAGTTCAAATCTCATTGGCTCAAGGTTGACACGGACTTCCATCCTTCCAAGGTCGGTAAAATGAGGACCCAGATTGTTGGAGGCAATATGCTGACACTTTAAATGCTTAGAGAGAGCTGTAAAGCACAGTAAAGCAGTATATCAGTCTTATTTCTACGAATGACTGTGCAGTGACTCACCATTCAGGAAAGGCACAACTGGCCCTTCGACACAAAGTTGTGCAATGGCTTTCCTAGCATATTGATGGTACTTCACCCCATGGTGTTGGATGATCTCACCCAGTGGTTTCATGTAGATGTTACAAAGGAGTGGAGAGAGCCCCAAGCCCTGGGCATGCCACAAAGAAACAGTCATGGACTGGATCTCTCACTCCCTATCAGTACCAACTGGGACACGCCTTGGAGATGAACCAGTGCAAGTCTGCATCGCTTAACCCCATCTCCCACAGCCAGACCAAAAGGATAACAGGGGTTCGTGCAATACATTAATCAAAACTAAACAAATCACACCATGGCTGAATGAAATGTGTGAATGAGGCCAGAATATTTCTCACTGGTTTCTTTATTTTAGGGGACAGGAAATTGTGTAGGTTGGAGGAACAATGTGCTACTTTAAATCTTGAAATCATTTCATTACAGGATAAAGTAGATCACATAATTTCCAGCAACAAAAAGCATCAATAGATGAAATAGGATTATACATGTATTTTGTTTTTCTCTCTCTTTCTAAATTTAGATCTAGTTTCTAAATCAACCTACATGCTTCAGGATGAAATACCAAATATCTACTCCCAAATCAGGACAAAGAATGCTTTTTGCCCCATACATTTTTTCACAGAAAGGGAGGAAAAGAATGTTTCAATTCATACATTTCTTTTTATGCTTGTCAAAATCTTAGCTGCCCCAAACAAGCAAAAAATAAGAAGAAATAAAGAAATAAGATGCTACATAGAAACTTCTTTTCTCTGTTCCTTCTGGTGACTGACAAGCTAAACTGTAGAAGCACATTATGCAAACAAGTAGATTATTTTAGCTATTTTCTTGGAGAAAAAAACCTATATCAGCAGTAAGATTATATGTCTTCTTATTCTACAACAGAATTTTTGTGGTTTTAAACATGGCTTCAGGTAACATATTTGAAAAATCACTTTTGGCTTTTGTTTCCAGAGATGTTTGTTCCAACAAACCTAAATTTGACTGCATTTTCTCTCATAGAATTACTATCCCTTTGCAAATTAGTGAGCTTCTGTCTTGCATTTAATTTTTAATGCTTTACCAGAGCATGTCATTTGCAAGATGTCAGTTCCAAAAAAAAATCCATGGCCCAAGAAATAGGTTTTACTGTATAGGACACAATGTACTATATTTTTATTGGTTTCTGAGAACAGAAAACATAAAAAATACTCTAGTAAAAATGTAAAATCTGTAAAATAACTGTTTCCCAGAAATAAAGAGATTGGCTGATAATCATGAAGTTGCTTTTTAGACTTCCATCTGCAGTCCATTACAAGAATAGATTCATAAAATATTATAAAATATTTTCTAAAATTCATAGGCAAGTATCAGGAATACTTCAATGAGCACATTTTAGCCAAGTAGGCTCCTGAAAAACTATCTTTAGCCTACAAGACCAAGCAAATGGTTCCCCCTTCCATGTGTGAAATCAGAAATCAGAAATACAGTATGCTTAACCACAGTTTATTGCCTAAACCACAATTGACTGCTTTCACTCCTGACTGGATTTATACAATGCAATAAGTAAAAAACCAAATAATGTATGTTACAATTTAATTTGATAATCTACTAGCCTAGATCTTATATGATTTATGCCATTTATTTTAAAGTTTAAACACAAACTTCCCATTTTTGCTTTGCTTTACTACCCACAAGCAAGACGGAAGAAATTAACAGCAAACATCAGGTTTTGATCATTCAACTGACATTACATTGTTAAATACAAGAGTCTGTAATGCATTAATTGTGAATGTTAACAATGACTGATTTTGAAAGTCAGAAATTACTGTTGGTTTGTAGGAGTTTGCCACCCCTACTATGGCAATTATAAAGTGAATTAACATCTTAAATGGGATGAAAGGCTAATCATCACAATCGGTTGAATTGAAGCAAGATTGCTCAAAGGGTTATAGTAAAAGTTGCTATTATATGTGAAATATTCAAGTATTTTTCAAGCACAGCCCCACTTATTAATGTAGTATTCTGTCCTAGAGACAACAAAGTATAGCTCAATTAAAAACTGTCAGAACCATTGGATTATGAAACTTTGGGATATCACATAGAGTAAAATAAAAGAAACCATATGTTTTCATAAGAAAGAAAAAGTAAGCAAGATCAAGTTGAAAATCTTGAATAAAATGAAAACTTTTATCAAAGTTTTCAAGAGTTATCAAAGATAACAAAGTTATCAAATGGAATGTTTGAGAATTGAAATGAAACTATTGTATAGTCTCTACCACTTCCTAGGAAGAACAGCACTTTTGGTATCATTTCAGTTATATCCTATCTGCCTCTGAATTATTGGATGAAAACACCAAAAAAACTCCCACAGATATCAATAAAATTTGAAACCTACCCTAAATGGAAAATTATAGAAAAGAAATACAGAATGAAAATATTTTTAAATGATAGCATTCAAATTAAAAGTAATTTTCAGTTCCAATTGTGAATCATTCTATCTATCCATCCATCCATATATCCTACTTTACCATCAGATATGGTAAAAATTATATCACAAATGAATATTTAGGGAAATATATTTGTTTTGCATATTTAAACAATGCTTTTCAGTTAAACAGTGTATATTGTTATTAAAATAATACTGTGTTTCTCACAAAATAAGGCTGGGCCTTATTTTTTTTTGATCCCCGAAAAAACGGCTAGGCCGTCTTTTCAGGGGTGACTTAATTCCCCCCCTTGCATCCTTGGGCGGGTGGCAAAAGCTGGGATGTTGACCTCTGCTTTGGTGGGGCACTTTGTATCGGGAGACCTTCTGTCACTGTTGTTTTCCCTTCTCCCCGTGCTGCCGTGGCGTTTAGAGCAATGCTGCAGCATTTGGCGCAGCCACACATGGCCAGCCAGGGCTCCTCCCTGCAACCAGATCCCGGTGGAGATACTCAGCTTCAGGCGCTCCTGTCACCCCCTTCCCTTTGGTTTCAAAGGCAAAGCCAATTCTTTTAAAAATGACGCCCTACTACTGGTACAAAAAAGCCTCCTCTGCCAATCCCACGTGGGGAGGCGAATCTCCTGGGGCTGCAGCACAGGATCGGTCCACCCCGGGAGAAGCGCCCAGCCGCCATCCCTGCCTGGCACTGGGCAGAGTGTGAAAAGCTTCAACTGGGGCACCCAGTGCAGCTGACAGGCAGGCCCTCCTGCCTAGCAGTGGAGCTCTCACCAAGGCAGCGAGCGCCTCCCTGCCGGGCCCTCCACTCATCACACCAGAGCCACGCCAGAGCCGTGCTGGCTGGGCAGCACCAGGAAAGCGAGCCGCAGGTGCACACCCGCCTGCCAAGTGAAAGAGCCAGGTCTACCCGAGCTTGGCTTCCTTCCCAAGTCCCTCTAGCCCGGACCTGAAGGGGCCACCAGGAGAGGCCACCCGAGGCAGTGAAAGCACCCACCCATCTGTGGCCAGGGAGGCAAGGCGACGGCCTGCACCGTTTCCTTTTCCAAGCTGAGCCCTGCGGAGTGAGTGCTTCTGCCCGATGCTCCTGCCACTGCAGCGTTTGGAGCTGCCGGCACTTTTGGAGATGCATAGGGACAGGGGTGGACTGGGCGAGGGGTGGAAATGACAGGTGGCTTCGGGCTTTCTCCGCCAGACCCGCCGGCCATGGAAGCAGCACTGCTGTCGCCTCACCTCCCTATCTGCAGACAAGTGGGTTCAGGCTGGAGGGACTTGGGAAGGAAGCCAAGCTCAGGTCGGCTTGGCTCGTTTACTTGGCAGAAGGGTGCACACCTGTGGCTCGCTTTCCCGGCTCTGGCACGGCCCTGGCAGGATGGGTGGAGGGCCTGGTGGGAAGGTGCTCGCTGCCTTGGTGAGTGCTCCGCCACCAGGCAGGAGGGCCTGCTTGTCAGCTGTGCTGGGCGCCCCAGGCCTCTTTGTGCTCGGCCCAGTGCTAGGCAGGTATGGCAGCTGGGCAATTCTCCTGGGGTGGGCTAATCCTACACTGCAGCCCCGGGAGATTCGCCTCCCCACACGGGATTGGGCTGCCCTCTTGGGCAGGGGAGGCTCTGTCATACCGGTAGTAGGGCATCATTTTTAAAAGAATTGGCTTTGCCTTTGAAGGCGAAGAGAAGGCGGTGAGAGGAGCGCCTGAAGCCAAGTGTCTCTGCCAGGCTCCGGTTGCAGGGAGGAGCCCTGGCTGGCCATGCCTGGCTATGCCAAACGCCGTGGCGTTGCTGTAAACACCACGGCAGAATGGGAAGAAGGGAAAGCAATGGTGGCGGAAAGTGTCCTGAGGTTCAATTTCCTAAAAAGCTAATATTTTTTAAAGGGGTGGGTTTTTTTCTCCACCTGCTGATTAGGTATGTTTAGATGTGCAAAGACATAATATAAGGCAGCATTTTTCAATCTCAACAGTTTTAAAATGTGTAGTTCCTAACTCTAATCTAGATTGAGGTTCATGCTTCTTTAAAATTCTAAGGATCAGAAAAACCAATCTAGGGGAGATAATTAATAACTGATGTATCCACAATATTTAAAAAAAATTTATTTATTTTTATTAATTTTACAACTACAAAAAATGCATCCACAATAATTGAAGGGAAATTCTATCTACCTACTCTAGCAAAAAATATATTATTGTAGTATTGCTGGGAAAATATCTCTACCCCTTGAAAGCAAATGCAAGTTCTGTAAATGCTTTTCTCACTGAATAGGAAGGGGGCGAGATTTAGACATCCTTTCATATGACTCAGGATTTTAATTAATAACCCATAGCCTAGCTGAGATATAGCATTTAAAACATATCAAGCAGATGAATATAGAATAAGCAGGAGCAGTTTCTATTTAATTATTTATTGCAACTATTGTAAGATTTTAAATATTGCAATAGCAAGAGTCCATACATTACCAGTAATATTTTATTCATCAGTAGATGGCACAATGGAACAGAGGGTCCTTTCAGTGTTTAATTAGTTTTTTTTTAAAAAAAGGTTGTAGTGTTTTTTTTTTGTTGTTGTTGCAGATCAAATAGAAGAGAGAATTCACCAGAGTAACCTGGCCTGGAGTATCAGTGTTTTCTTTTGTGAGTTTCAGGCTTTGTGTAAGGGATGCTTCAAGCTTTCCAGAGGCCGAAAGCATCTAATCTTTCCCATACATCTCCTTCAAGGGATTTTAAGATATATAACAGACCTAATGGCATGCAATATTTTAAGCACCCATTTTGGCATTTAAGCTTCCCAAACCACAAAACTGGGGAAAAAAAAAGAGGTTAGAATACCAGTTTAATCTAAGGCCTGGAAACGGTGCGGGTGGCACATAGATAGCCTATGAAGGTATGTATACCTCCAAGTCAATCACACTTCTGTGAAATCAAACTGTCCACTTAGGTAGCAACACTGATTGACAATCAATTTCACATGCTGTCTGCAAATGAATAGACAACAGGTGGAAAGCATAGGCAGTTAGCAAGAGATCCCCAATAAGAAAGTGGCTCTGCAGGTGGTGACCACAGAACCACTTCTCAGTTCTATGCTTTCTGGCTGATGGTTTGGTCACTTGTTGAATGCTTGGCGGTTCTTTTCACTTCTCGGGCTAGCATGAATGAGTCTACAACCCACACAAGTTGCTCAGGTAGTGCAGCTCATCCAGGATGGCACATCAATGCGAGCTTATGGCAGAATTATGTCTGTGTCTGTCGGCGTAGTTCCAGAGCATTGGAGTGCTACCAGGAACAGGCCAGTACATCAGGAACTAAGAGGGCGTACGAGGCAACAAACCCAGCATCAGAACTAGCTACTCTACCTTGTGCATGGAGGACAGGAGGAGCACTTGCCCGAGCCCTGCAAATGAACTCCAGCAGGCCACAAATGTTCATGTGGCTGCTCAAATTCAGAAACAGACTCCATGAGGGTTATGAGGCTCAATGTCCACAGGTTGCAGGAAACATTGGCATTTTTCCAGACAACACCAAGATTGGCAAATTCGCCACTGGAGCCTGTGCTCTTCACAGATTGAAAAACAGGTTCACACTGAGTACATGTGACATATGTGAAAGGGTCTGGAGATGCTGTGGAGAACGTTCTGCTGCCTGCAACATCCTGGCTGCTATATAAGGATGGACTGCTTTTTTTTGGCTGTTTGAAGGCAGTCTTGATGTGATGCCTGTGTCATATCTACTGATTTTGTCTGTAGTACCTCTTATTGTAAGCAGGACAGCTGTTCCATAGGTCTGTTCATTTCTAGGTCTCTATTATGTTTTAGTGTTGTTTTGTGGATCAAGCCAGTGATTTTGCTTTGTTGGAAGCCATTCGGCTGCCAGTTAAGATGGCTGTCAGTCTAGATGGCTTGTCAGTGCCATCCTAGAAATCCCAAAGATAAAATTGACCTGGGAAAACCAAGGCATTATACAAAGTCCCCTGTGCAGCATGGCCCGGCCACATACATTGAACAGGACCTAATAGAAAATAGATAGATCCACCTGGTATGAACACAAAAATTGCAGTAAAAAAGCTGGAACACACTTCCTCACAAGTCCAACACATGAAAGCCACAGGTCACAGCATCAACTTCAAATGGCACCAAAACCAAGCCACTATAGAAAACCCCAAGCCACAGAATCATCAGAGAAGCATACAGATTGAAAAAAGACCTGAAAGCATAAATAGAAGAGATGATTCCACCAGACTGTCAATCATTTGGAAGCCTGCACTCTCAAACAGAAAGATCTCCACACCACAAGCCAGGCAAACACCTGGGCACAAACAGACTCCCCCTGATACCTCCAGCCTCAAAACACACCCCAACAGGCACCCAGATGAAGACTTAGCTTCCTAATAGATAATAGCAATCCTTTTACTCGAAGGCCAAGCTGCACTGAAAGCCTCCAACACAGGAACACAGTGTTTGCCAGCCAATCAAAGCCACAAAACAGACAGAAGAAACAAGAAAAGACCAATCAAACAAACTCCAAGACCAATAAATACAGACCAAGACTCCAAACCAATCAGGATGAAGAATAAACCTCTGGGACAACAGTAGGCTAGCCTTCAAATTTAAAACTAATGGCTGTATAGCCTGACCCACATATGAACTCAATACAGAAGCCTGATGATGGCAGATGAGATTCTGCCGAAACGTTACTACACTTTAAAAGCACAGCTACAAGGACGTGGGAAAATACCTGAACAAAGCTGAACAGCATACATGTAGTACCCGCGAAAACCTAAGCCCATGTCACACTCGACCAACGGATGCAAAGAGGATGGTGTAAACGGACAAAAAAGCTTGCCATCATTGGAAAACGCGATGCATCCGTTGTGTACTCACGCGGACGTACTCTTCATTACCTCTATCCGTCGAGCATCCGTCTACTGCTATTTCATCGCTCAAAAGTTTTGAGTGCACAAAACGTTTTTGAGCGGATGAACTTTTCGCCACGTACGATCTACATCTGCGACACATACGGGCAAAAAACGTTCTATGTTGTTGGCATCCGTTAAACGTCCGCTGTATCCTCTTGGCATCCTCTGGGCATCCGCGCAACTCACATCCGCCCAGCGGAAAGCGGAAAGAGGGAGGAAGCGAAAGGTACACGGAACATCCACACAGCGTTAGTAGCATGGACATAGAAGGATGAAAGTGATGCAGCTCGGATATAAAGCATTAAAATGGACAAAATGTTTGTATATGGGACGTATCTCGGATATTTAGGATGTCTGGGAGGATGTCTAGAGTTTGTGGAAGAACACCTAGCGGAAAACGATATTCCCTATTAAAAGGGGGAGGAAAATCACCTGGATCTCACTATCAGTCCAGCAGCCGTGGTGTGCAGACCTCTTCAGCCCTTGGTCTTGCTCTTCCACCATCATCCATTGATCTCCACATACTGCTTCACCTTTTCTACGCAAGGAGAAGAAGGAGATGTCCAAGAGGCTGTGTGGGTCCGATGATGGATTCGGGAGAGAGCAGAGTTTGGACTGTATGACAGCTGATGGTGAAGCTGAGGAATGAAGACCACTCGTGCATTCCAGCATTCATGAGGATTGCCACCAGCCATGTTTGACGAAGTTGTGGAGCGTCTTGAGACCCAGGTTGACAAGGCAAACACCAACTTCCATCCCAACCTGGACCCTGGACTGAAAAGGTGGCACTGACTCGTGCCACCTGGCCTCTGGGACCACATTACAGAAACATGCAGTATGCTCTGGAGGGGTGCACACAACACCATCAGCATTGTGGTCAGAGAAGTGGTGCAGGCCATCATCGAAGAATATGTGGAGGAGCTCCTCCAGTGTCCCACCACTGAAGAACTCTGGAGGGAAGTTGCAGAGCAGTGGTATCAAAGGTGGAACTTCCCCCACACCGTTGGAGCCATAGATGGGAAGCACGTGGCCTGCAAAGCTCCAGCAAACTCAGGGTCCAATTATTACAACTACAAGGGTTTCTTCAGGTATCATTCCTCTTTGCCATGGTTGATGCTGACTACAAGTTCATGTACACCGATGACTCAGGCAACCGGGTCAGCTTCAGATGCCCAGATATACAATTCCAGTGACCTCAAGGATGGGTGGACGCAACCTCATTCATGGGTTTTCCAGATCCAGGACCCCTACCCAACGCACACAAGATGTGCCCTACTTCATCATGGTGGGATGACGCCTCCTCCTCAGAAACCTACCTCATGAAGCCCTATTACTTCAAGAACCTCACCCGTGAAGAGAGGATCTTCAAACTACAGGCTGTCCAGGGCAAGACAGGTGGGGAGAACACCTTGGCATCCTGGCCAACATGTTCCAAGTACTTCCACCACCATGCAGCATCGCCCACAGACTGGTGAGGAGCATCGTGGAAGCTTGCTGCATCCTGCACAATCTCATGCAAACCCGCTACCCAGTGTTGACAGAACAGGCGTGTGGACCATCAAACAAGGCAATGGGGACATGGAGCCTGGTGAATGGAGGCAAGAGACTAAACCTGATAGAGACTGTGGATGTGCAAGCCCCAACAGAGCTTCACGTGAAGGAAGAAGCAGCTCAACTCCTGAGACACTGGTGCAACTCCCAACTGGAGCAGTGGAGTGGCAAGACAGGATTGGTAGATGCTTAAGGATGCTTCTTGAGCCTATCTCATAACACTGATGAGATTGTGCCATGTATGTTGAATGCCCTACAATGAACAGGGCTAATAAAGAGCTTTTTATGTTGAAATGTGTTGATCAATGATTAAATTGTTATTGATAAAAAGGCCATATATGTGGCAGCTGGGAGGGTGGACCATACAGTCCCACTATGCTTGCGTTGAGGTTTATCTATCCTTAACCATCTCAAACTATCCTTACCCACCCCACAGCTATCCTTACCCATCCCACAGCTATCCTTACCTAGCATGCAAAGGCTTTAACTCTTTTTCAAAGTTTTATTAAGTAAAAAAAAATGAACCAAGTGTATTAAGCAAAGATAACTTTTATAATAACAACTGTATGACTTTTATTAAAAAGCAAAATGAACCAAGTAAAGTGTCTTAAGCAAGATAAAGTGAACAGGAACAACTCAGTCCTGGGACTCTTCTCAGTCCTCTGAGGCATTCCCATGGTCTCAGATGTAAAGGGGCCAGGACTGTGGAGGTGGGCTGTGGCTGGAGTGCTGGTCTGAGGCGCCATGGGGTGCCTGGCCCTGAGAGTACAACAGGAGATGGTTGTGTGCAGGAAGCTCTCAGAGAGCTGACTCAGTCCCGTGAGGTTGAAGAGGTCCTTCATCAGTACCTGGGATGTGAGGCCCAAGACTTGATGACAGATTGTCCGTGAGGGCTTGGCTGTGGGGTAGAGGAAGGAGGGTGTAGTGGGGCTGTCTGGTCTGCAGCTGGGTGAGGTGAGGCGTCTGTGGCATCTGTTGGAGTCCGAGGAACCTGGGCCTGGGCTGGGAAGGGCTGCCTCTGCTGTGGGAAGTTCTGGTGGTAGCCTTGGTAGGTGAGGGGCTCTTGAAATCCGTGGAAGGGCTGTGACATCACCTGGGGGGAGGAGGCAGACCTGGAGTGGGTAGAGCAGGTTCAGCTGGCCTGGAGGGTGGTGCAGAAGAGCTGGTGATCCTCTCCTTCATCACCTTGGTACTAGGCCCTGGGCATGTCCATGAGGGTCTGGCTCACGTAGTGATGAAGGCGCTTGCGGTTCGAGGGATGGTATGTCGAAGATGAACAGCTGGGAGAAAGACTGTGCTGGCTTTGATTGTGTCCCTGATCTCCAAGAGACAGCGTGGCTCTGTCCCTCCAGTCTGCCTCTCTGCTGTCGTCGGAGGGAGCTGGGTGGTGGGGGTGGGTGGTCTCTTGGTGGCTGCTTCCTTCTTGCTCAACATCTGAGACAGGGGATCCTCCATGTCCTCCAGCAGCTTGTCGGGGTTCCTCTGTCATGGGCCCTACAAGACACCTGCCTGGACACGTAGCTGTCTCCTGCTGTGGAAGAGGAGTGGCTCTCTGTTGGCTGTCTGAGGGAGAGGGTTGACAAGGGGCTGCTCCTCGGTGGCAGATCTCACCCTCAGGGAAGCTGCACTTGGCCATGACATAGGTCTCCCTGCAGTGAGTTGGGAACAGCGGCCTGCCCGGATTTCTTCAGGTGCAGCTCTCCAAGCTGCCTTGCTTTCTCTTGTGTGTCGCGATAGAGCCTGTGGCCCTTCCTCCACAGGTACTCGTTCTCCCTCAGCCATTCCAGCACTCCTCCTCATGGTTCTTGGAAATGGGATACTGTTTCCTCTCCCTTCTCCTTCCCTTGCCTCTTCCTCCCTCTGGCAGGGCCTTCAGCAGCAGGGCTTTTGAGGGGCCTTGGGTGGGTCCACCACAGCAGCAGCGAGCAGGAGAAGCACCAGCAGCACCAGCAGCAGCAGCAGCAGCAGGACCAGGCAGGAGGCGAGCACCAGCAGCACCAGCAGCAGGAGAGCACCAGCAGCAGCACCAGCAGAAGCAGCAGCAGAGAAGCACCAACAGCACCAGCAGGAGAAAGCACCAGCAGCAGCAGGAGAAGCACCAGCAGCAGAAGAAGCACCAGCAGCAGCAGCAGCAGCACAGCAGCAGCTCAGAGTCAGCGCCATGGGTGGGGATGGTGGTTCTGTCCTTCCTGCAGGGCTGGCAGGAGTAGGCACAGGCTTCCTCTGTCTTCCCCATGATGTTCTCTCAAGATTGTCTCTGGCAGCAGGTCTTTCCTCTGAATGTGACTGCTTTGCGAGCTGCATCCTTATTATCTGCGGAGCTGACGGAATTATCCTCCCGCATGCACAGTGAACGCTTTGCTTCCACTATGCATCCGCTACGCATCCGCTATGCATCCTATAGGCATCCGTGATGCATCCGCGTCATCCACAAACGCATCGCTCCTTCCGCTATGCGTCCGCTTCGCTATTCTTCCCCGGAACCCTGAGGATGTGTGATCCACTTCCATCTGCTTTCATCCGCTAGGCTTCCTTACGAACATCCGCTTTACATCCCCGCTTACATCCTCCCCATGTCCGTTCCTTCTGTTCTGTTTATGCAAAGTTGGGGCACTTGAGAGCAGATAACAACGGATGGAGCCACCCCTGAAATTTTGCTCGGTCCGCTGTATCCTTTTTGCATACGTTTTTTGCGTTCGTCGGCCATTTGACCTAGCCTTTAAGAAAACATAATATACATATATAAATATACATATATACATATACATATGCATATATATACATCTTTAAACATATACATTATACAACATATACATATACATATACATCTACATATATATTATATTCTTTTGTTTTCGTGGGGTACTTTAATGTTCGGGTATTTCAGCTTTGTTCAGGTATTTTCCCACATCATTACAGATGTGCTTTTAAAGTTGCAAGGCAATGTTTTCAGCAGAATCTCATTTGCCATTCATCAGGCTTCTGTATTTGTGTTGTCTGTACACAATACAGAAGGCCTGATGATGGCAGATGAGATTCTGCCGAAAACGTTGCTATAATTTTAATAGCGGCAACTATAATGACGTGGGAAAATACCCGAATAAAGCTGAACACACACACACACACACAAACCAATAATTTTTATATTTAACATGAAGGAAATTTTTGGGGAAACCACCTAGACCCACACCCATGAGGGCAACAAACATGCTTACCACACAGCCAAACCCCACCTGAAGACAGAACCACCCAGCCAATCGGAACAGCAGCCAACCCCCCAACCATCAGATCAACAGGCCAGGCCCCAACCATGAGGAACACACCCCCAGCCGATCAGAACACATCCAAGCCCCACCAGTTTCAATTGTCAAACCCCTGGACAGTTGAAAAGGGAAAAAACAGCTGCAAGCTCACATTTACTCTGCAGAAGCACAAGGACGAAGACACAGGCCTTGAGATTGATGAATTGAAGGATGTTCGTCGAAACGTCGCCAAAAATTATTCCAATTTTACACGAGGAAAACCGAATAACCAAGTCCATTATATATGTATGTATTATTACATACATATTATGTTTAACAAAAGACGAATAGGCATTAGAAGAAAGAATCAACAACAAGTTTGTTTCAAGGAATTTTAGAGAAATAAACATTCTGTGTTTTATTATGATTATTAATGATTTCATGTCTTTTTTATTACCATCTGTTACTGTAACACACTCTTCATAAGTTATGCCATTTAAAAAAGGATCCAGGAGCTGCAACTGGGCAAAAAGACATGGTCAGTACATGCATTTCTTGTTGAAATGCATATTACCCTCTGCTTTGTAAGCTGAATTTGGTTGCCAGTCTGATTCTGGGTCCAATTCATGTGTGAAATGACTTATTAAAGGGAAATTTTTCTTGGGGTATTGAAGGTTCTGTCTCTTCTCATTTAATCCCATCATTTATCTGTCCCATCAGGATGGGGGGGGGTGGGGCATAGCAGTGCATGTCTATTAAAGTGTTGTTGATGAGTCCCCTATTTGGTATGAACCCTTTGGAACATCATCCCCCTGGAAATTAGAAAGTCCCCTACTTCACCTTTGATAAAAGCACTTGGAAAACACATTACCTGGTCTTTAGTTCTGGCTTTTACTATGGAACCTATCAGAATGGCAGTACTACTTGTAATATTATAAATGTATGAATGGATTGTTAATGCTGATTAAGTTTTTGTGATTTTTTAAAAATGACTTTAATATGACACAATTATTAATGTTATTTTGTTATTCAGTTTGTTGTATTTTAATTTTGTGAGCCATCCCAAGTTATTATAAGGGCATGAGGGCAGTGTTCTGATTTTATAAAAGGGCACACGTGTTTATTTTGGTTTCAGTAGTCGTAATTCAGGACTTTGGGTTTTACTACTACTGAAGAAGAACTTTCCTTGTGTCTGTTTCATCACCCATTTTCGAGGAAAAAATAAAGGTTTTGACCAATTTTTTTGAAATATAAATCTTTTTTTATTTGCGTTTTCACAAAAAACATAATAAAATAAAGCATCTTTTTTTGAGATAGCATGATTCCGGGTTCACTTCTTTTCATACAGATCACAAACTCAATTTCATATTCATCTTTGTGTTCTTATTCCATTATCTTATTACGTTTTAACATTTTCTCCATTATTTTTCCCCTCCTTGGTTTTCTCACTTATTTTTAATAATCTCATATCTAAATTCAATATATGTCTTTTCTAAATTTTCAATGTCTTTCAATCATTTATACTTTGGTTCTGTCCTGTTTCAATTTCACATTATCTTATTCTCTTTAAAAAATTTTCCCCCTGTAGTTACTAATTGGAGTGTGCAACATCCGTTATAATTTTAATTTTTTATCTATTCAACTTTTATTTAAAGCTTTCAATTTATCTTTTAAAATTTATAACATCTCTATGATAAGGTAATAACTTCTCCCATCTGGGAATTCTGCTTGGTACATCTAAAATATCACCTATGTTCTGACATAAAATAATTTAATTAATATTGACAATAGTTAATAAAAAAACGTATCCTCATTCCATCCAAATCAATCATATATAAATATGAATCTTATATACATCTTACATCTCTTCAATGAATCATGCTTTTCTGTGAAAACTATATATACTCCTAATTTCTTTTTTTTTTCCATTTTCTCTTCACTTATATTTCATTAAATCAATAATAAAATATAAAGTCCCACTCTTCCTATTTCTATTTTTCTCACTTTATTCATATTAATCATCCATGCACTACTAGAAGGTTTTAACTCCTATCATTTAATTATACATGTTTATCAAATAATATTTTATTCACTTGAAATCTAATACTACATGGATCTAAACTTTGCAGAATTCTCTTTTTTTCAATTTAAATTTTCACTCCATTTATTCTCAATAGGCTACACTCCCCAAATCTCTTAGCACCTTTCCCGTTTTCTCTTATCATCTTGTTTTTAGTAACTATGCTTCTCCATTCCCTCTTCCTCGTTCTCTCCCTTTTGGCCTCCCTTGGTCTCTCTACCTCTAAGTTTCTCTTTCTGTATCTCTTCACTGCTCTCCTTATGTTATATATATAGAATTCTCTTGGTTGTTTTTCAAATCTTAATCTTTCAACTCTTCCCCCCCTTTCCTTTTTTTCCCACCCACATATAAAATTAACTTGATCATTGAAGATGGCTATTTACTTGTACTAACCTTCTTTGTTCACAAGGCTTTCTTGCTGTATTTCTACATTATTAGTCCAGATGTCATCCATTTCTAAAATAATTGAAATCCGAAGCCAAAGAACCTCTTCTCTTCTTGTTCTCTTCTTTTCTGTTTTTTAAGGTCTCCATTTTCAGTCTTCTAAAAGTGGATGCCATATTTAAACACTTTTAAACACACACGTACGCATATAATTTTAGTTCTTCTAGATCAATAGCCAAAAAGATCCAAAAAATCACCAAGTAACTCCAAATAATCAAAGTTAATTTCTATCTGCTTCTTTTTTCCACTTTCTCTTCCTGGGGTTTCTATTCTAGTTTGTTACAAAAGTTCAGTTAAGAAGTATCTTTAGGAATCTTTGTTAAAGGTTTCACTGTTAGTTTCTTTTTAGTTCCAGGCAGTCTCCTCCATTTTTTCCATTTCCCCGCTCTTTTATTTTCTTTTTCTCTCATTTCCTACTTTTTTAAAGCTTAAATGCCTTTGATTGCAAATATGGATTTTTGTCAATTTCTTACTTAAATCTCTTAGCTGTCACTATAAGGAAGGGAGAAAAAAAAAGCCAAATCCTTTCCTCTCTCTCCTTCACTGCTTCAAAAGTCTTTGTTGGGGAACAATGTTATTTTACAGTTCAAATTCCATCAGGGTACCTTACGTTGTTGCTTTTTTTCGTTTAACCCGGTCAACAAAACTAAACTTTCTCTTCTTATCTTCCTCCTGCACATTCTTTTCCAGTCGAGTTCTTCTTTGAGGTGGCCATTTCTGACCATCGCTGCAACTGCCTTTGGGAAATGGAGTAATGGCCAGCTGAGGAGGGCAGATGTGGCTCTCCTCAACCCTGCTGACAGTCTCCCCCTTCTTCACCACCTCTACGGGATGGCTTAGCCCCAAATCCAGCCAGCTCGGGGCGCTCCGGCAGCGAGCACAGATCAAAGCCATGCACAATCGCGGATTTCAGTTCATCACTGAAGGAGCTCAAACCGGAAGACCTTGTGTTTGACAATTTTTAAGTGTTTCTATTTGAGTGATGAAATATTACCACTAAAAAGCCAGCAATAACAAAACTACTGAATAGGAAACATTTATTTAATAAAGGGGAGAAGGTATGCAAATAAATGTAAATAAATGATGGAAGGTAGGCTAGGCTTACATGTATGTATTAATCTATTATCTAAATAATTAACAGAATTATCAATCATTCCCTTTGTGGCTTAAAGTGCCCGCTTCGTCCATGGAAGATAACAGAACCAAGAATCTTAGCAGTGACATGAGTCAAAGGAAACATTCACTGTCAATCAACATATGTTCCTAATAAACTCTCTTGAACAGTTTGCCAACTAACAGGTGTTCTTAATCTCATGTTATAAAACTGCAGTGACAGCTGTCAGTAATGTAGATTTCGCTTTTCTCTTCTCTGATAAGTGAGATGTTAAAACATGAAAATGTTGTCATTAAGCCATGTCAATTAAAATATTGCCAAAGCAATAGAGTATTTAAAATAAGTAACCAAAAAATGCAGTGGATGAAATGTGCAAATACATTGGTTACAAATATATATCAACCGTGATTATTTTCTATGGAATCATCCTACCATGAAGGGCTTAAATAAATAAACTGCTAATGCTTAAATAAATGACAGTTTAATTCTTTTCATTTGTCATGTACTCCATGTAACTGCTATTTTTAGGATCAGTTAGTATGAAAGAAGGAATTAGCTGACAGGATGCCTTTCACCTTAAACAGCATTGCTGAATACTCAGATTTAATACTTATATTTGGAGCTAACTCAGTGTTTAAATTCCACTATAAAATGATATGAAAGTATTGAGAAATGTAGCACTTCAGGACGAAATGTACAAATCATTTTTATTGTTTTTTAATCAATACATATCTCTTCCTTCGATTCTATGTTTGAAATCCACATGCCCATTAACAGAATAGCATAGTCAATCATTCCCCATTTAAGTTGGCTGGAAAATTCTGGGAGCTGAACTCCACAGATATTAAAGTTCCTGAGGCTGAGGAACACTGGACTACTACACATATAACCTTTAAAAAATCCTTCAAAACAAAGGTCAATAAAGCATCTGTTCAGAAGCTGCATTTTGCAATGAACAGATGAATAAGAGGACACAAAATATGTAAAACCAAAACAGGTCACAGCTCCTGCCAAGACTAAGGTAGCTTGATTATAAATAGTAGATATCTGGGAATTTATTATTTATTATTTACTTTTATGTTTTAAGATAAGAGAAAGGTAGGACATAAATTTGGAAATTAAAGAGCACTGTTAAACGGGGATGCACAACAAGGAAAATGGAGGCACAGCCTATAAGGAATATTGTTGAAATACAACATCTACCTATAAAACTTACATAAAGATGCTATAATAGGGATGTTTTGAATATTTAAAATGTTAATCCAGCTTCATGGGGAAAATGGAACATGGCATATGTGGTAAAACAAATTAGAAGCATTAATTTTAAGGAACAAATAAAGCAGTCGGTTTAACTAATTTATTGTGCCTTGGAACAAAATGCAAAATATTCCAATTAGTCAATTTGATAAAAAGAATGATTCAAAGTTATACAAAATTGCATGAATATATTAAAAATATATTATGAAATAATAGTTATCATTTTTATTCTAGATATTTGTGCTTCTAGAAGAAGTCAATACTGAAAGTAATAGGTTGATACTAATAAATTATTTTATCTTTAATCTATTCATAATCTAATTTCTAAATAACGAGGGGGAAAAGTTCAGTGTATTTTTGGTCATTGTCTATTCATTTTGAAGACTGAAAAGATGCAAAGACCTAACCAATATCCAGAGTCAAATTCAGGGAAACATGGATGGCATAAAAATTTAATTAATAAATAGATAATTCTCCACCAGTAAAACCTAGCATGTATTTTACTATTTCTTCTCTAAGAATGGATGAAAGGCAGCATGAGGAAAAATAGCCTTCTATGCATATGGAAAATGCATTGTTGTATTTGCACCATATTTTTCAAAAACTCTTCAATATTAATATGCCAAAGGACAATTGTAATCTTTGTTTTCTTTCTCTGCTCTTCTATTAATTTGAATCGTACAGTAAATTATACTGAACATTAAGTCATGTTCAGAGTATCACAATGTAAATTCAGCACCAGAAAAGTAAATACAGATGACTGAGGCTTCATTTAACTTCTTTATAAACATATAGAGTAAATTTTACAATACCAGTTGTAGATTTCTCCAACACGGAGCAAACTCAAACAGAAGCAGACATGTTTCAGGTTCAGAGCAGAACAGCAACTCAGGAGCTCAGAAACAGACATCAGTTTCACTTTAGTTCAGCAGGCAAGCAAGACACATTGTAGAGGAGACAAGCAGTTTCATTTTCAATAGACAGACTCAGAGCTTAACATTGCTTCAGAGCTGCAGAGCCACATCTAGGCTACTTCTAGTTTCAATTTCCAAACCAAGTCCTCATTGGCTGACTTAGTTGCTATGCCTATTCACTGGCTGACCTTATTACCATACTCTATTCCAGTTCATGAATATACTCTGACAACTCATATTACAATGAACATAATTAGCTTGAAGTGTTCTTAGCACCAGTTCCAAAGAACACTTGTAATCCATGGCATGTACATCAAAGAAAGGTCATGATGTCACATAGTATTTCACAACTGAAGCCCATCAGAGACTTGACAAATCTTTTTGAGTATTTCATGGGTTACATAGTATTGACTTACAATTTATCCATGAGGGGAAATGAAAGTTTTAAAAAAAGGCAACACCTACATATGCTGAATGTCTTTCACTCTTATTAATGGAGCTTAATTCTGCAGCAATCATAATAATACCACTTGATATTCATTGTGCATTCTCTAATAAATGTTCAGATTCATGGAATCCTGATACCAAAAAAGCTTGTTCTAGATGCTTTGGATCAATAAATGTCAATCTCAGGAACAGGAACTGACTCAACAAACAATAATCCAGAACACTTTCACCAGCATCAGATAACAAGGGTCCCAATCCCAAGCAATCATCCAGTCTCTAGAAAAGCCACAAACTTTGGAAAGCAGAACAGAGGCAAGAGTGGTATTAACCTTAACTGATTCTTACTTGATAGTGACCCTCCATCACTGGGTATCAGGGCAAATGGCAGCCATCACCTCTGTTGGAAAGAATTCATCCAAACTGGACTGTCTGCTGAAGTCTTGAAACCTGTATAGCCAGAGAACTGTCATTCTGACCCCACAATGATTGACACTCTTCCTAGAAACACTTTGAATATGGCTGATCTTGCCTCACTACTCAACACTGGACTTGATAGAAACAAACTTCTTCTTGTTGTACCATATCTGTCATCAGATGTTGGTAATCATGTTGGCGACCCTGTTTATCAACAGCTGTACGAAAAAGTGCTATTGAGTTTTGTCCAAACCAGTCCCCTAGGTTTTGAAGCCACAATGTTCTTCTTCTGCCTAGACCTCGTTTGCCTTCAATCTTTCCCTGGAGGATTAAGTGAAGTATGCCGTATTTTTCCAAATATGTCCAAAACAAGCTCTATTTTCCTGTAAACCCTACCAAAGCAGGACCACACTGCCAATTACTGCTTGTAAACACTTTATAATATGAAATAAATTTCATTTCATTTTATTTATTTATTTGTCAAGTAATTATAAATATAAACATAGTTTAAATACATGAAATGGATACATATAAGATACATTTCTGTGCTTGGATTGAAAAAGGACAAATGTCTCATTTTAAGAAACTACTTCATCTCTAATGCCAACTGGGATTATCCAAAAATGTGTTATTTCAATTTCACCCCAAGTAATTCTTTTACTATAATTGGGATGTTTTATACTACAATATATATTCTTAGGGAACTAAGGAATCCAGTTCAATGGAGAAAGGAGGGCTGCGTGCAATCCCAGATTTAGCATCAATAGAGTGTCTGAAAATAGATTAATTCCAAATTCTGATTTGTCCACATATATTCTTTGGAACTTAGATAACAATTTAATTACCTTTGTTAATTATGCATACATTAGCTCTTCATTTCTAAAAGATGTGTATCAAACTGAACTCAGTTTACTCACAAAGGTGCTTTTTTTCAAGAGGCAACTGGATTTTCTGGTTTTTCTTTGAAGATGTTTCACTTCTCATCCAAGAAGCTTCTTCAAAGAAAAACAAGAAAGTCCAGTTGCCTCTTGAAAAAGAATCTTTGGGACAACCATGACCTGTGTGACTGGGAATCTCCACAGAAATTCTGCTAACTGTTAGGGTTTTTTCTCTCATAAATAATAAAATATTAACTCATAAAAATAATTCTTCTATTCTATTAACCCCACTGCCGCCTTCATGAAAAGTAATTATTAAAGTGAAACTTTGAAAGCAATTGCAATACAACATAAACTAATTTTTAAAAGTCACTGCAATATAAATTAATTTGCTGAAAACACTGAAATAATAATACAAGTAAATATTTCTGGCAAGTTTCATTTCAGTCATCATTCCATCCAGAACTGAATCAGTAATTCCTTTTCATCTGGGCTGCATTTTGAATGACAAAGTTTGTGAGTTGTGTTCAGATATGGATCTCTAATACTGTACCCTCTAAATAATATAATCCCTTGTCTGATTTGTTTTGGATTCCTCTACCCCACCCACACCATTTCCATGATTTTATTTCTATTTATTTTCTCAATCACAATGTCAATAAACCAACTCGAGGGCTAATATAATTCCTCCCCCATTCTGTGGAACTTGCAGAATCCCAGCTTCTCTCAGGATACCCACACAACCCATGACAATATTTTCATTTGACTTTACTGACATAGGATTCCAGATACCGAAAGGAGGAAAAAGTAGAGATTTTCAGATGGAGTAAGAAGATTCATCGAAAATTATTTTCCTCTTTTGGAGCATGCAGCTTGTTCATTGAATCAATTGACTGATGAATCAGCTGAGTATCAAAAGTATAAAAGTACCACTGAGTGTAAAAGTACCACTGCAACAAAGGTAGCCCTAATCTTTACAACAGCTCATTTACTGACCATTCGAAGTTACAACAGCACTAAAAAAAGTGACTTATGACTGTTTTTCACACTTATGACTGTTGCAGTATCCCTATGGTCATGTGATCAAAATTTAGGTACCTGGGAACTGACTCATATTTATGATGGTTGCAGGTCCTGTAATCTTCTAATAAGCAAAATCAATGGAGAAGCTAGATTCACTTAACTGCTGTGTTATTAACTCAATTAACAAATGTCTCATTTAGCAACAGACATTTTGGGCTCAATTGTAAGTCTAGGACACGGGTGTCAAACTTGCCACGACATTGCCATCACGTGATGTATTGCGACATCTTTTTTCCTTTGTGGAGCTGGGGTGGGTGTGGCTTACACATAATGCATCCAGGTTGCGAGCCCGCCAGTTTGACACCCCTGGTCCTGGACTACTTGCATGAACTTCTTGTAGTGGAACTATTGTGTTATGTTTGATCCCAACTGTTTCTTAATGTATTTATTTAACGTTGATTAACATTAAAGAAATAAACATTAAATAAATACATTAAGAAACAGTATACAGTGTTCACACTTTGTTTTAATGAAAGCCTGGATTTATACACACAATTCTGTTAAGGTTTGAAATATGAAATCAGGGAATATGACCGAAATGTATAGTATTCTGTAGTTACATTATGTACCTTTCCTAATTACAGCATAACCATTTATAAGTGAATAATCTATATTGATTTGGCAGTTTTCTATCTACTGACTTTACTGTACACTCATAACTGAGCAGCATATATTATTATTTTATTTTTCCCTAGGCTTGCACGCTTAGCCCTGTTGTCTTTCCACATACTTCAAGTGCAGTCTATGGCCAAGAATGATTTTATCAGCTTTACCTGATACTCCAGCTGCATTCTTTCCTTGATAATAATGACCTAAACCTAAATATGCTACTGGTTACCTCCAGGTTTGATTTCTGTAATACACTTTACACAGGACTGCTGCGTGTGTCAATCAGAAACTTCAACTGGTACACAAAACTGCAGCCAGATTGGTCTCCACTGCATAATGCAAAGACCATATTACACCTTAATTAAATTTATTTGGCCAAAGACCAAAATATCAAATGCAATATACAATCAGAAAAAAATGAAGTGCGGGGAGAGAGATATCAGGAAATTATTTGAATTCCAGACCTATTCAGGCAGAAATAAATGGGTGCATCAGACATAGCCAATATTAAAACCAAAACTTTCTCATTGCTGTCATAATCAGACAAGATTTGGAAACCCTTTTGGAAGTTTATGTTTGCTAACAAAAACAGAGCATTCTCATCAGGCCAACCCAAATTAGGAAGTTAAAAAAGGGAGGCTAATAACTAAAGCACCAAAGCTGATTAAAAGTACAAGTTAGAGGGGGGGAATGAAATTATCTTGATTGCACTGTTTGGGTAAGGATTTAGGTAATTTAACGTATTGTTGCACATTCCTTCCAAGGCCACTGACAGCAATATAATGGATTTGGCTAATGAAAATCTCTTCTGAGCAGGACAGAAACAATATTAGGTAAGAAAGATTAGCACAAAATCCACCTGTAATGGACGACCTTGGAAAACCAGGAGAAGAGATGCTGCCTAGAAAGCCATCAAGAGAAGCAAGAACTCCCAAGGGCCAGACACACAAATTTAGGAATAACCTGCAGTAATCGATCAAGCAATGAAAACTGGTGGTGGAACGTTTATACCTTCAGACTTCCAAGATTCTGTTAATGTAACCTTACAATAAAGTGGAGTGACAGGAAATCCTTGACTTACAACCACAATAGAGCCCAACATTTATGTTAGTAATGTGACAGTTGCTTAAGTGAATTTTGCTCCGTTTTACAACCTTACTTGCTACAGCTGTTAAATGAAACACTGCAGTTAACAAAATGGTTAAGAGAATCTGGCTTCCCCATTGACTTTATTAGTCAGAAGGTCACAAAAGGTGATTACACGACCCCGGGATATTGCAACCGTCATAAATACGAGTCAGTTGCCAAGCATCCAAATTTTGATCATGTGACCGTAGGGATGCTACAACAATCATAAGTGTGAAAAACAGTCATAAATCACTTTTTAAAGGGATGTTGTAACTTCAGTCTCTAAATGAACTGTTGTAAGTTGAGGATTACCTGTACAACTTGAGGACTACATGCAATTCAATTTGCTGTGTATTCTGTCTTATTTACCTGGAGGGGGCTGATCCTACCACTGCAGTAATTACAACTTTGCTGCTATTTCTATGCAGAACTCAGGTCAAGAATTCACTTTAAACTTTAATCTCTTGGCCCTGGATGTTATCAAGAGTTGGGCTGACAGGTCGAAACAATTCAGGCTTTGCTTTCCATCCAAGAAGAAATAAACTTTCTCGAATTCATTTGTTCCAAATGAAGAAGCATATTGAGTATATAACAAGGCAACATGCGTATGAAGCTAGATTGCTGTCAACACATTTTTTTTCCTATAAACACAAAGCTGAGCTTAATAAAACAGAAGATTCAGTATCTTGGTCTTAAATGATGCTGGTCTGCTGGTCTTAAGTGCAGTAGAAGAAAATTATTCCTACTGCAATTAGTGACATCAATTATGTTAGTAGAAGCTAGTGTGATCAAGCTGCACTTTCTTTTGTGTGCTTCTTAGAATGGACGATTGGAAGAAAACCCCTAGATCCGTGGTGCCAAACCTATGACACACCTGCCAGAAATAGCAGGCAGAGCCATTACTGTCGGCATGTGAGCCTTCGCCCAGAGCAGGTCGACTACACATGCGCGCGTGCCACCCACCTGACAGCTGATTATTGGGTATCTGACATGCAGGTGCAGAGGGCAGAGGGGGTGCTAGAGATGCACGCATATGCACAGAGATGCAGGGCACTATGCAGGGGATTACACACACATGCGCAGGGGGCATGGGGGGAACTCATGCACATTGCGTTCTGGGTGCTGGCCCGCAAGCGTGTGTGCAATTATCGGCACAGGAGCCCCAAAAGGTTAGCCACCACTGCCCTGGATATTTAACGTCCCTCTCTTGTTCAATAGGAGTATCCTCTATTTTCCAGTAGTAAAAGCCAGCATACAGACTGTGTTATACAAGAAGCCCTTGACTTACTATCATCTGTGAAGCGACTGTTGAAGTTACAACAGCAATGAAAGAACTGGCTTACAACCAATACTCATACAACTATAACCCCCGGTCCTATGATCTATATTTGGGTGCTTGGCAATTGGCAGCTTCCTGAAGTTATGTGATCACAATTTGCTTTCAACAAGCAAATTTATTAGGAAGCCAAATTCATGTAATGACTGCTAGATTCACTTAACAACTGCAGTGATTCATATAACAAACATGGTAAAAAATGTTGTAAAATCAAGTGTAATCATTTTTAAGTAAAATGCTAATAAAACGCATAGGTTATCTAAAAGGCCAATTTGTGTCAGCAATAGTATGGTTAAATTATTAGCAAGGAGGATAGTGTATATGGATTCATTTATCAGAACATTAACAACAATTATTCACCTTGTAAAATTCCGTTTTAATTTTTTATTTCTTTTTGGTAAGGAGTTGTAAATTTTCTGCAGGGTTTGTGTAGCTCTGCAATTCTTTTTATTTCACATATAAAAACAAAGTAAATATATAAGCCTGCTATCGTCTTTCAGGAATCCCAGAATATTGCTTGATATATTTCCATGCATATATAATAGATAGTAATAGTTGTTTGATTTATGGTATGAAGGCCAAAGTTTCACCAAGTTGTTTATTATACCAAATTTTAAATCTTTATGTTTTCATGCCAATTTGTTCAGGGAATGAAGTTATTATTTTTATAGCCTTCTAGGACAGGGGTGTCAGACTCACATCATCATGGCAGCATCAGGCGATGTATCAATATTTTTTTCCACTTCACTAAACTGAACAAAGGCATGGCCAGCACATGACGCATCCAGCCCGTAGGCCAGGGGTTTGACAGACCTGTGCTAGGATATCTCAGAAAAGATCTCTTCCTACAGAATCTCACTGCTGATGAAGATCATCTGAGAGGATCCATATCCAATGATATTGGCCAATTTCACTTCCAACCTAGAGTAGGGCTCTCAAACCCACGCCCAATGCATCACACACTGGCCACGCCCATGTGCAGTTCAGCGAAGGGGGGGAAGTCATGATATGTCACGTGACACTGCCATGACAACGCAAGTTTGACACCCCTGACCTAGAGTAAAACTTTCTCTGTAGGTGACTCTTATCTGTGCTCCTCAACTTCCCAATATGGATGGGTAACCCATTAGGAGGTCTTTAAAACACATCTCTTTGAAACTAACTCATAAAGATTAGCTGTTCATTTTAAAATACAAATTCTCCTGTCAAACTGATATTTTATTAAAAATTATATTTATATGCATTGTTTAAAAAACATATTAATCACTTTTTTCCATTAAAATTGCAGAAACCAAATCATATTTATTTATATCCCCTCTGTATTAGTTTTGCATATAACTCAATGACATGAACATATGCAACATACCTTCTATTTTCCCCACAACCGCCACCCTGTGAGGTGGATTGGCCTGAAAGTGTTGATTGGCTCAAAATTACCCAGCTGGCTTTCATGGCTGGGCAGAACTAGAAATCACAGTCTCCCAGTTTCTAGCTTGGTGCCTTAATCACTTTGATCAAACTGTGTGTTATATATGTGTTATTCCCAATCTTGGTAAGTTTAATACACATGTATTTCAACTGCCAGAATTCCCCAGATAGCTTTAACTAGTGGATATAATGACTGCTAGCTGCTTCATTAAAATCTTCAAAGAAAAGTATTTAAAGGAAAACCAGAAAGTCCAGTTGCCTCTTGAGAAAGCACCTTTGGGACAATCATGGCCTGAATGACTGAGAATCTACATAGACATTCATTAAAATGTATGATTTATATCACACATCTTTTAAGTTATGGATAGGACACCTGAAATTTCAAAAGCATCTCTTGCATTCACATCCAGTGGCTACAAACAATTAGGTTTTCCAGGCACAAAATGTCTATTTGTGAGAAGGAAAACTAGAGATATTTCTTTCTATTATTGCAATTCCACTAGATGCTTCCAATATCGCTCAGCTTTTCTTTGTTTTTCCAATTACTGTAGGTCCAAATATCCAGTCATCATTCTCACATTCTTGTAAGTAGGTAAATACAACATGCTTCCTTCCCTTTTCTAACTTAACTGGGAGAAATGTTGATGGATGCGAAGGAACTTTATGTTTGCAGAGATTACATTGAGAGTGCCAATTTAGACACATTGAAAATATGCTGCTCAAAAAAATAAAGGGAACACTTAAACAATAAAATGTAACTCCACGTCAATCATACTTCTGTGAAATCAAACTGTCCACTTAGGTAGCAACACTGATTGACAATCAGTTTCACATGCTGTTGTGCAAATGG
>BHFT01010030.1:0-39743 GCA_004320025.1 Laticauda laticaudata
GGGCGAAAATATCAGCTGCGATCTCAGAGCCCCGAGATCGCAGCTGTAGCACCGAGACGAAGCTCCGCCTTCAGATGCTGAGATTCTAGAAAGAGTGCAGAGAAGAGCAACAAAGATGCTTAGGGGACTGGAGGTTAAAACAGATGAAGAACGTTTGTAGGAACTGGGTATGTCTAGTCTAATGAACAGAAGGACTAGGGATGACAGGATAGCACTGTTCCAATATTTGAAGGACTACCACAAAGAAGATGGCGTCAACCTATTTTCCAAAGCAACAGAAGGCAAGACAAGAAAAAATGAATGGCAACTAATCAAAGAGAGAAACAACCTAGAACTAAGGAGAACAATTGACTTGTCTTCAGAAGTTGTGAGTGCTTCATCACTGAAGGTTTTCAAGAGGAAATGTTCAAGAATCCATTTGTTCAAAATAGTATATAACAGGGAGCAGGGATAGAAGACCCACAAGGTCCCTTCCAACTCATTCAGTCATTTATTCATTTATTCACTCATTAAACATATACACTACATCTTTCTGTTACAGGAAATCTGAGGAGGGGGGAAGCTCAGAGCATAACAAAAACAAGTTTAAAAATAATTTGAAACAATAAAAAATTAAGAAAGCTTAAATAACAACATTTTATGATTAAGAGACAGCTACCCAACTTTATGTGGTGCACAGCTACAGTAGAATTACAGTTTTAGTGAACTGTATTACCATTTAATAGTGAATTAAATAATTTTTGTCCAAAAGTTCTGGAAAGTAACAGATTGCCTTCTATGCTGGGATGTTAGCGCCAGGTCTAACTGAGGTAGACCTTGGCCTCTTTTTTTCAGGCCAAGCAAAGACCACAGTTCTCAAAGTATAGTTTTTATGTTGAAGTCTCCCACTTATTCCTAGGCAACATAAGACTCAGCATAAGCCACCATACCCAACTGAATTTTACTTATATATAATCAGCATATTTAGTAATTTTCCCCTCTGAATGAAACTACAAATTGTCACTCCACTGTAAGTTTTGCTTCTGCTCAATGCCTTAAACATGCCATTACCTCTGCTTCAGTTTCAGAATGAAGGAAACTGGCTTCCATCAAGCAGATGTTTTCATTTGTACTTGGACATAGACCTTCATGTTATATTATGTGTTACCAAAAGTACCTGAGATGCCAGGAATTAAATCTGAGTTTTTCTAAGCACTGAAAAGAATGTGATCTGTCTTTTAGTTCATGTTCCTAGGTGCCCTATCACATTTTCCACTGTCCCAATCATATGTTAAAGTGCACAGCATCCCCAAGATCAATCTTGTAAGTACATTGGGCTTAGACAGAAGAACTGGCTCTAAGACTCATCGAAAAATCATCTGTAGCTAAGGGAGGATTATAGCCTGAGACTTCCTACTCCTAATCTAACTTCTCTCTGGAGCACAAAGAAATGGGAGAAGTGAGGAATTTGGATTAAGTCATGATTTCTTGCACCTATAGTGAATTAAAGTATAGAGAAGATGTCCCGGATGCAAACTAGCACCTTTTCATCAAGATCATTGATTTATATACAGCTCACTCACCCTTATCTACTGGTAAGCTACAAGCTGATCCACCACTGTAAACAAGATCATTCTGGGATTTCAGGGTCTAATCCATTTATTTGAAGAAAAAAAAACAAATTTTGAAGGATTATGGAGAGTGACTGATTTAAAGTATCATAAAACAACTGATTCAATATACGTAGGAGTGGGCTTCAAAAATTTTAGCAAAGGATTCTCTGCCTGGTTGCTGGTTGGACATGGCCATGTTGGGCATGGCCTAGTAGGCCTCCTGCACCATGGTGGAAAGGGTCATTTTTGCCCTCCCTGGGCTCCAGATGCTTTCCTCAAGCTTCTAGGAGGACAAAAACTGCCTCCCGGGGCTCTGGAGGCTCTCTGAAAGCCAGAAATGGGCCCATTTCCAGCCTTCCCAAACTTCTGGGAGGCCCGTATTTCACCCTTCCCAGGCCTCTGCACATGCTCTGCACTTACTTGCATCCAAAACGGGCTGTGTGGGGACTCCTGGGAGGGGTGAGGAGCAGAGATGGTATTCAGCAGGTTCTGACCAGTTCTGGAGAATCAGTTGAGGAAATTTTGAGAAGTTCGGAGAACCGGCAAATATCACCTCTGACTGGATATTTTACAGTATCCTTCCCCTGTCATGCCCACCAAGCCATGCCCACAGAACCAGTAGTAAAAAAAAAATTGAATCCCACCACTGGTGGGGAGGGGTCGGTGGGGCCACCAGGAGTGAGATTTGGGGATTCCCCAAATTGCACAGAATCTTAGCTAGGGGCTCTCCTGAACCCCTGAGAACCCCCAGAAGCCCACCCCTGAATAAACTTATCATTTTTTATCATTTTTGTACCAGGGTATATTTCCATTCAAGGATTAAAATAACTAGAATTGTTCTAAAATATTTGATTGGGGTATGTGTGAGGGCTTCCAGGTCCTCTTTTCACTTCAGGCTTGCAAATTTATTTTATTTATTTATTTGTTTTGTTTTTTTTATTTATTTATTTTTATTCAAGCGATTATAAGACAACAGGTATATGTATAAACATAGTTATGAATACATATAAGAAAAATAAAAAGAAACAATAGGACAGGGATGGTGAGGTCAACAGGAGTTCTGCATTTTTAAGCAAATCAACTTGTTCTTCACTGTGTGGATGAAAATAGAATTAGCCTTGTTTTTGCATGCCTCCCACAAAACCTGAGATGTGGTTTTCTGGTAAAATAATGCATCAATGTGCATGTTTGTATTTGGAGTTTAATTACATATCAGCAGGTTTTATGGAAAAGAAATGTACAGAAACAATGAAAATGTTAAGTTTTGTCAAAATCACAATAAAGAACAAAATCACCAAAAAGAAACAATAAAACAGGTTGATAAATACAACTAATTAATACAGACCGGAACTAGATTGTACGATCACCCCTCAGCCTGCAAAGTGTCTCACAGCAGCCCTGCAAATTCCATCATTCACTCACAGAAGATGGAACCGCAAAGAATGAGAATAGACGAAAATGATATTACCTCAGAATAAAATATGATAGGATGTCGTCTATCTTATCCAGATTTCTCCTTCAATTAACAATATTTTCATGAAATAAAATGAGCATATTTATTTAGAGCACGGGCACACAGAATGTATTTGTATGGTGCTTTCCTGAAAAATTACTAAACTGCTGTACAAGGAGGGGAAAAAATTGCCCCAAACTCCTAACATACCCTTTTCTTTTCCTGGGTTGTTATTTATTCAAAATGGTAGTTATTTGGGGATGTTTTGTGAGATTTAGACATTTTAGTAGTCTCTCTGCTCCTTTGCTTCACAACAATACACCATGAATGGGAACTGGGATTTTGTTTGCTTCTGAAGCAGCCTGGCCTGATTATTAGAATGGATGCCCAACATCAGAATTTAACTTTCTTGGCAGAATTCTGGGGAGAAGGCTTTTTGCCACCTGCCTGTATAAGGTCCAACTTGGACTCATCAATAACTGCTCACAAAAGAAAGGGGAAATATTAATTAATTAATGACACAAAAGCAGAACAACCTTTAGCTATGAAAGATTGTGTACTTCTGTCAGTACAAAGAAATAATATTTGGAACCCTATTAAAGAAAACGGGGTCTCAGCTTCTGACAAAAGGAGAGAGACGATTGAAAAAATCCCACATCTCTGAGCTCCTCTCAGATAACTTCTTTGCTTTGAGAGAATATTTCACAAGACATTTTATTCTTTAGAAGATGCCAAAAATACCCCACCAACCTTCACCAACCAAAAATACAAGACTTGGCACTTCAATAAAACAGGAAAACAAAAATACTTAATCTTCTTAACTGGTAAATCTTTGAGCCAGGCATCACATTGTTGCTGTATAATAAAAGGGATTGCTTTGCAGTAATTTGGGCAGTTAAGAATTCTGTGCATGCTCAAAATCATGACATTTCAAGGACAATAAAGTTGGCTGGCTGTTAGCCCTTGGCTGTACAAAATAGGAGGGGGAATGCTGGTTTTAGCAGCTAGTTATTCAGACTGCATTATAAAACACATTTCCAGAGACTGTATGTGCTGCTCTTCCAAAAGATACAGATATTTTTAATTTAGCATATTAACAGGAATTATTTAACAAAGGTCAGTGGATGCAAAGCACTTTCTATATATTACATTGTGACTGTTCTGAATGTGACATCAAAGAACAAGGGACAAAAAATATTCATGCAGAAGCATAATTATACATTTTGGAAGAAACAGAAATTTGCATGAAAAACATGCTTCCATGACTTGGGTTGTGTGCCCACAGAACACAAGCAAACTGGCAGAGAGTTAAAGTTGATGGAGCCATGTTTTCATGAGAGGAACCCCAACAGAATAGCTTTTTCTGAAGTTCAGAATCCACAATGACTTCTGCATAAAACTGTTCCAGGTTCCTCTAAACAATGATGCATAGAAGGGGTGCTTCCAAAGGGCTCTTTTGTTCTTGGTGCTTTCAAAAAGTACAGGAAGAAATCAGCTTTAATGGCTTCCATTTGCTGAACAACATCTTACTTCTAGCCTTTGCATTCTTCCTTCTGATGAAAGAGTAAGCTTTCCTACCCAATCAATGCCTGTTTACAGATTGAAATGGATACATCTATACTGAATGTCACAAAAACGATCAAATCATGTGGCAGGTTGGGGTTGTAAATAAAATCCTTTATAGGTTGTTCGAGATGTAAGTCTACATGTGGCAAAACCACAAAGAACAGTTATCTGTGACTTCTCAAAGGCAGACACAAAATGGGATTTTGAGCATGTAAAGGAGATATTAGAAGTTGTGAATATAGTTTTGACTTCCCCCTTCACTGAGAGAATCTGCTGGATAAACAGTATTCCAGATCAATCAACGCAGATATGTTCCTGTATCTATGGAACATGTACTTTCTCAAGTACAATGATGATTTGTGTGTGTTTGTTGCCCCTCTTCAGTAAATTCTGGCACCTGTTTGTTTTTGTCACATCTGGAATCACATGGGAATTGTGAACTTTGGGGATTAGATTAAGGAATGGTTTGGTAATATCTATCACAATATTTGAGAGGGAACATTTATTTGGAGTGAAGGATTTTGTAAAAACTAGCACATTCAGAGACAATGCACATCCAGCATATCTGCTTTAGTTTGGAAAAAGAATGGTGGAAGGCAGACTGTGACAACAGCAACAATTTCTGGAGAGAAAAAGACACACGCACACGAAGAAAGCAAGAATGGGAAGCATCAGCTTTAGATAAAAGATTCACTATCTCTAATGTATACTTATATAACTGATACATGATTTTTTTTTACCTCTGATGTCCATCTTTTCTCAGGGATGAATTACATAAAGTTGTTCACCATCAGCAGAAGATCATGAAGCAAAGAGAGAGAAGGGCCTGAGTGAGGCCTCTCTTTTACTTCCTGATGTTCCTTGTTTTATACCTGATGCTGTCATCTTTCTCCCATCTCACCAAGCAGCCCAAAACAGATGGTACTACTCACCAGAAAAGTGATTTGTTAGATTGAAAGATGCAGAAATTATGCTACCTCTTGTCCAATCTTGTCCCTTTCCTACATACAGCACACTGTAAATGCAAAATATATAAAAATGTGATTGGGTTTTGATTGTGAACTCACAGCTGCCATATTGACTTTTTGACATATATATAGGGATACCCACATAAAAAAAAGCTTCATCAAAGTGACATCTATCATGTTTGTAACTTCCAACATGCTGAGTCCCATTTTTGCCGGTTCTTGATTTTTTTAAAAAGCCTTTTCCATATAAGCTTTGGTGTGTGTGGGAAATAACTATAAAGGCTGCTGTCTCCCATCTTCTTTTGCTCCAATATATCTAAACCCAGCATTTTGAAGGAAAGGCTGAAATGGAAACATAATGGGGTTTTATTACCTTTCAGTCCCCTGAGGATGACAACCGTGGAACTAGGACACATAGCCTTTCTCTTAATTAAATTTCAGCGTGCCTGAATGAATAGCTGAAGCTAGATTAAATAATAGATATTCAGTCTACTATTTCACATTCGACATTCTTTTAACTCAACAGGATTCCCCTGACTTGGGAAGACTTAATTGCACGTTTGTTTGTTTTTTTGCTTTTGTGAACATCAAGGACAATGGTGGGGTTCATGTTTTTCAGTCAGCAAAGCATATAAATAAAAACAGGTGAGGAAATTTTGTCCAAAAGTGTTTGGCCTTTCTTGAGTTTGAAGGTTAATAAATTACAAAATGATTGCTGGGAAAAAAAATGGAAGCAGGTCCATAGGGATTCTCATTTTGTCTCTCGCTACAAGAAGTTAACTGACAGCCATTCCTTCAGTTCTCATTTTGAGAAGGCACCCAATTTCATTGACTTGATTTGCCACATAACCGTTGATCCCTTATGGTTCTTGTTGACTAGGTTTTATAAAAATGAAAGTTATCAGCAGTAAACTTGACCTGCTGATCCTTGGATTTTATTTATTTATTTGTGGAGAGGGGCAGACAGTCAAGGGAAATTAAACTGAAGCAGCTGATGTTTTGTCTAATAATACAGCACCAATAAGAATTTTCATACACACACACACACACACACACACACAATCTCAAAACAAAGCAAAACCCTAAAGGGCATGATAGACTTATAATAACTTTCAAACCTTGGAGAAAGCATCTCTTACTTTAATAGAAAAGATTTCAGAAAACCAAAGCTAATAAGGTTTTCCAACCATTCAGGGAAAGATGGGAAGACAAAATAACTTTTATTGAAGAAATTTCACTTCCTGCTCTGACTGTTCATCTGTGCAGCTCCTTACTCTGAAGTCAATCAGAGAGAGAAAAATGAGAGAATGTCATATACAGATACTATGCAACATTGTTCAAAAGCACACAGAGAAAGCATAAAGGAAGTCTTGTTCCTACTTTATAATGGACAGTGATCCTTCTGGAGGTGACTTCAAGGACTACAAATCTATTTTCAAGAAGAACCAATCAGCAGATTCTTAAAAGTGGCCATCAACTTTTAGCCCAGCAACTTTTAGATAGAGCCAAGTGCTTTCTTTCTAGGACCTTGCCCAAGACTATTCTAAGAGAAGGAATCCTCTTCTCAAAAATGCAAGTGAATGCCACAAGGGGTCAAGGATTACAGGTTTTATGAAAGGATCCCAAGATATTAGTTGTTTGCAATTTTTAATTCTCAAGGCAAATATAATTAAAACTACAAATAAATTCCCAAGTCTGTAAACATCAACCCTAAACAAAAATATAATACAACAACCTACTAAAAAACAATAGAGGCATCCCAGCATATTTTTAAAGAAACAAGAGAAACATACAGTTAACCAAACTGGGAGACCAAACTAGACTTTGACTAATTTTGGCCATTGAAAGGAGAAATTGGTGGCAGGTGTCACCTCTTCTGGGGAAAACATTTCATGAGGAGGGCCCAATTGCTGAAATGACCATTCCTCAGTACTTAGAGGAATCACTCTTATTATTAAGAGTCAATAATGAATAATAGAAGAAGTGATTCAGTTATGGTTTTCAAACTTTGAGGAGCTTTTGCTAGTTAATAATAATATTTGGAACAGCCACCAGAAAAATGATGGTCAAAGAAAGTAATATAAGATCAGTGTGACACAATCATACTACAACATTACAAAGTATATGACAGAGTCTTGTGCTGTCACAATGCATTAGCCAAAATTTTGGTGGAAAATTTCCATTTGGATCTTTGAAAAGACAATCAAGTCAAGATGATTTTAGGATGGCTAGAACAAAGGCTATTATTGTTATTATTTGTGTAGATTTACAATTGACTGAAATAGTTTTTATAAATTATACTGAAGGGAAATATCCATAAAGATACCCAGTACTTGAAAAGAACTATTTGATATTATGTTTCCAGCTGGCTAGAAAATCCAAAAGGAAATATTTGAATGAACAAATACAATTTTTTCCAGGCTTGTGTTGAGAAAATGTCCGAGTAACAGGTCAACAGGTTCTAAGTAACAGTGGAGTCATTTTTCTCGCTACAGCTTCATATACAGTTAAAATAGTTGTAACAGCTGGAGGATACAGCATCATGAACAGTTGATATATTAAACATATTAGTTACTGTATCTCTAAGAAAATTATTTTACCTTCCTTTTTTCCTCTGAATGATTTGTTCTAAAATTAAGTCACTGTTATTAAAATATTAGAAATAAATTATATAATAAAATTCCATTGATAAGGAAAGATGATTCCATAACACTTTGAACTGTTATAATTATGGATTGTCCATGATTTTCATTTGATTTCCAAACTGTGAGCTATCTATTGAAAGCAATCATCTCCATGAAAAATCATTTAGAAAGAAAGGTCAACTTTCTTTAATTTCTTAATGTAAAACGGATGTAACTGTGAACATTACAGCATATTATTTGAACACCAGCTATGAACTAGACAGGAAGTTTAATCAATACCAAAGAATATGAAAGTGATCTTCATTCTCTGGATGATGAACAAGGTTACAGTCTCCTCTAAAGTTTGGGGAAAGATTGGATTTGCAACTTGGAAGTGATTGTAAATCCTGCTCTGTTTCCAAACAGCATTGGTTTCACAAAGGGTCTTCCATCACTTTCAGTAGCAAATCGGAAACTCTGTTTTTTAAAAAAAAGATGGATTGATGTCATCTCTGCTGGATTGCTGCCACGTAATGTACTTGTGTCTACCTTTGAAAAGGGTTGGAAACTTCATGCTTTTCAAAGTACAGACATCTGATGGTTAAACTGACATTGACAATAAAAGAAAAACTACTTCCCTGGTGTTCAAAAATCCTTGCGGGGTGGGGCGAGGGGGGGACTCAGTTCAAGGCAACTTGGCAAAGAATGAAAACAATGGGAAGCAAAAGACATCCTGTTGCTTCTAAAGGTTTCAGAATAAATCTCCCAAACGAATGGTTTTTAGTGCAGGTAAGCTTGTATAAGGCATGCAGCAATGTTTCAAGTTATGCGTATTTCAGAGAGAAAAGGTGAGAAAGTGAGATAAATGGTCATAAGAGAGGGTTTTGGGGGGAATTGCAGCATTGTACAGTTCATAAATCCACATTGTGAACAGCTGAGAAGGGAGTGTCACTGGTCCTGTAAATTCCTCTGCTCAAAAGTTCAATAGATTAACTCTCCAGTCATTTCAGGTCTTTTAAAGGACTTTTCTCTTTTTATTATCCAATTAGCTCTACATGTTAATAAGACCTTTTCTTTCTTATAAAACTGTGCAAATTTCTTCCCCCATCTCGGGTGATATAACTACACCATTTCACATATAATTTCACTTCCCCGGGATGATTTGTGGGTATATATTGCCACTGAGAAGATGATAATTTACAGGTGATTGTTTGGAGGAGTTCAAATTACCAGCACTCATATATATGGATATATGAATAAAAAATGAAGCTTCTCGAGAGAATCTGCACAGTTTTCTTGGGGGAAAAAAAGAGAGGTCTCAATAAAAACAAGTCTTCTTTGTATCTCTTGCCTCAGCATAAAGTATTGATAGATTCCTTCAGACATTCATTTCTGTTCAGACATTCAGAAACGTTTCTTCTAATATTTTCTTTTCCCCGTCATCATATAAATCCTCATATAACTTAGTTCCTAGGAATAAAAACATTCTACTGTCAGAAAGAGACTAGGTGTCTAAGGTGCGATATCCCGATGTGAGAATGGGACATGGTTAGAACTTGAGCCCAAAGTTTCTGTTGCTAAGTGAGACATTTGTTCAGTGGGTTTTGCCTCATTTTATGACCTTGTAAAATGGTTACAGTTGTTAAGTGAACTTATCTCAGTTGTGGAGTTAATCACACGTTTGTTAAGTGAATCTGACTTTCCCATTGACTTTGCCTGTCAGGAGGTCACAAAAGGTGATTTACATGAGACTCTGCAACTGTCATAAATATGAGTCAGTTGCCAAGTGTCTGAATTTTGATCACATGACCTGGTGGGGTTGCAAAGGTCATAAGTGTGAAAAACACTAATAAGACATTGTTTTCAGTGCCAGTGTAACTGTCATGCCCTTGGTAGAGTCGGAGTCTGAGGGAGAGGAGGAACAGCTGACAGGGAGTGGAGGTGTGCTTCTGGAGATTGTGGAGGAGGCTGGGGAAGGGCAGAGGCTGGCTGGGCAGTCAGAGGAAGAACCAGGCCGATGTACTTTGCATCCTACAGGGAGGAACGGAGAAAGAAACAACTTGGCTTATGAGAGATGAAGCAGCCATGATCCTCCTCACTGGTTGCAGCTGGGAAGACTAGTATATAAGAGAGACGATTACAACACAGCGTTGCCAGAAGCAAACCATGTGTTATTTTGGGCTGAAGTTATCTTGGTTGGCGTCTTTCTAACAGACTGTGCCTTGTTATCTCCTTGAATTTGGTAATGACTTATCCTGTCCCATTGTGGAAATTTCATCATTGCAGTTTGTTTGGTTTTTTATTTCACCTCTATCTGCTCATTAAATTCAGACTGTATTGCTTTCTTTGGAAGACTATTTTTGAGTATGTTTTATCTCCAACTGAGAATTATTGAGTAGTGAGGCCAAGTTGGAGACATTAAAGGACATTTATTTATGTTTTGGATTTTGTTATGTTTGTGTTACACCCTGGGTCATCACAGTAACTTTGAATGGTCATTAAATGAACTGTTGTAAGTCAAGGACTACCTGTACATATTGGAAAGCTGACTATAGGAACAAACAATCAGCTGAGATTTTGAAAATGCTTAAGTACTTCAAAAAAGGATGACCACCTTGGGATGTCCCAAAGTAGGCAACTCAAACTTTGGTAAGTCAGTAGGACTGCTATAATTTGAAGATACTTGTAACCAGGGGTGGGATTCTACTGGTTTGGCCTGGTTTGGCTGAACCAGTAGCTATCAGGATCATCTGTGAGCAAACCAGTTCACTCCAATGATCAGCTGCTGGGCCCGCCCACCCGCCTCAGCTCTATAATGACCTTTATTTCCTGGTTTGCAACTCAGCTGCTTCCCGCAGCACAGCCGATTGCCACACGTCAGCTGTTTAACACACAGGGAGAGTGCAAGATTGCAGGAGAAGGTCAGTAGCAAACCCTCTGCATGCATGTGCAAAGCGCACGTGTACATGCAAAGTGAGCACTCACTGAACCGGTAGTAAAATATTTTGAATTCCACCACTGCTTGTAACCATATAACACCTATAAATCTCCAGGAAGATTTAGTCAACATTTCATCATCATCAAATATTCAAGAGTTATTCCCCACTAACTGCTTTCAGTTCCAAGTATAATTGGAGGAATATACATGGACTTGATTTTAAAACTTTTCCATTGTTAAGTGGGTTTCATTTTCATGAGAGATTACAAGGTCCAGGAATAGCATTTATGTGATTTCCTATAGAAGTGTAAGGTTGGAAGGCATTGTTTAAAAAAATTGTGCCCAGCCATAGCTCAAAACCAGATTTCAAGTTTAAATATTCTGCCAGAAATATGCCCATTTCAGATTTAAATATTCCAGGGAGAAAGATGCTCAATCTCCTTGAAGATATACGGTGCAAATCCTACATGATTCCACTACAGTTTAAAGTTATATTTCCATGATCTCTACTGTGATGATTCTTCTGTGTGAAATCCTTTCATGGACTTGAAGATTATTACATTCTCATCTTCCATGGTATGACTATTTCTAAGGATCAAGAACTAAACCAAAGAAAAACACAAACCTTTTCACAACTCCATTTACTAAAAAGGTACACAACTTGGAATGCTGGTTGGAAAATAAAATACAGAATTAATGGGGTAAGGAAATGATTGACTTGAATTCACAGCAGAAGTAGGCAAAATGATGCTCAATAGCTTTAACTCTATCCATTTCAGTGTTTGCCAAGGTTATCAGCCGTGATGCAGCAAGGCTTCAAAATATATGGGTTATAGAACAGGGGTGTCAAACTCAAGGCCTCCAAGCCAGATCAGGCCCACGGGATGCTTAGAAGTCACCCTGGAAACAGCAAAGGCCCTGCGGTGCCTCTGCTAAAAAACGTGGAGCTCAGGGGGGCCATGAGTGGCACTCGCAGGCTCTGTTTTCAGCCGCAACTTCCTCCTGCGGCCCTCTCCTAGTGAAAACAGAGCTTGGGGGGGTCTAAAGAAGGAAAGAAGGAAATAAAGAAATAAGGAAATTATAATGAGAGGGAGGAAGGGTCTGAAGGAAGACCCTCTTAGCATTAGGCCACCATAGGTTCCCCTGACATGAGTGATGTCGAGCTGGCCATGCTCACCCTAACCATGCCCCCCTCCACTCCAAAGTCAAACACAACCCTGATGCAACCCTCAATGAAATCAAGTTTGACACCCCTGCTTTAGAACAATTATCATCCCAGAAGGGATCTTGGAGATTTTGTTTCTAACTTATTGATGTGGATAAGAATAGCAAGGCATTAACAACACTAATGCATCCATGACAATGGTCCAGATTCTTTAGGTCCTGGAAGAAATGTGATTTTTTTAGGTTGTAAATCCAATAGATAAAAATGAAATAAAAGAATAAAATAAAATAAAAAGAATGAATATATTAGGATATCTTTCTAATATTTGGACAAAATCAGTTTCTCTACCAGTTGATCCGATCATTCTACTTTTTCTCTTTGGAACAAAAAGAAATTCTGATCTAACTAGTCCAGGGTTAAGGAAAACCAGTTAAGAACTCCTTCTTTGATCTTTGCTTAACCAACATGATCCAAAAGAGGAATTCATATGTCCAGAAAAAAAAACCTCTGATTTCTGCCAGGCTTCCTGATTCACCTGATATAATTTTACATAGTTTCTTTTAATTAAGAAAAAACATACAAGAAACTGGCATTCTGCAAAGCAGATTTTAACAGCAGGTTTTTATTTAATCAGACATTGTCTTGTAAAGATGTCATAGGCATTCTTTAAAAAAAATAACAATACAAGACAGCAGTAATCTTGAGTTTAGTTTGGAAGTTTCCTCAGGAAAAAAAGGTGCTCATGACAAAAGAATCTTAGAAAATTAGAAACAATTAAATTCAGAAGAAACTTTGGAAGTTTGATTTCTGATAAAAACTTGTTTTATGACTGATCACACTGGTCATTTTGTAAGAGGGCCTACAACGTATTCTCTGATTCTAAATACTGTATATTCATTGGTCTAGAACTGTCCTTCATTATCTCAGTAATTTTAAATGTGTTTTTCAACTCCCAGAATTTCATGCTGGCTTGGACTCCACATTTAATAAAGCTTGCTAAGGATGAGAAACAGTGGTCTAAAACAATTGCCTTCCTTAAACTTAGTTCCCTCCCCCCCTCTCATAGGCATACTAGTTCTTACAAATCATTGTTTGCCTTTTTCTATAAACATTTTTCAGATCTTCCCTGTGTTTCACATTCCCTTCATCATTGTTACAATAGACATTCTGGGCCCACCCAGATCATTTCTCCTTTTCTTTTCTTTTCTATCTGTAAGAAATAGATTCCAGAGTTTAAAATGGACTAAATTGAGGAAATTAAGCAGCTTATTCAAGTCTGAGCAGCTTATTTTGATAGTACTATTTGTACTACTTGACTGCAGCATTGTTTTGTTTCAGGGCTGAAAGGCACACCCATATGCACACCTGCCAAATGTAACTGATTTATTTAGTAGGATATTTGTGTAATAATCTTTCTGACAGACCAATTTTAAGATTATTGGAATCACTGCGTTCATACTTTAAATGTATCTTTCAAAGTGTGCAATCTGGGTTGACTAATTTTATATGATCCTTTAGTCCTTAAAAATGCTGAGTGCTATCATGAGCCACACATATGCAGAGAAAGAGATATTTTTAAAGTTGATTGAAAGGGTTTCTGTTTTTCTATAAAAAATTAGCACAATCTATATGCCAGAGAAACTGTTATCTATTTGAAAAGAATATTTCTGAAGAGTGAGATTACCTGATCCATGAACCATTAATAAAGCTCAATTCAATATATGCATTCCCTGTGAGTCAGAAGTAGATTTATTGCTTTTATTGCCTATACAATCTCTTGTGACAGTCAAAAAAAAAAAAAAANGTGACAGTCAAAAAAAAAAAAAAAGAGGCAAGATTGCTGAGCTTGTTTTACCTAGGAGCTGGTGAGCAGAGGAAAAAAAAGTGGACAGGTTCTTCCATATCATTGATTGCCTGGTCACCAGATAATGATTCAGATTCACAGAGAGATCTGTAAAAGCCGATGGTTTATTACTGCCTTGTACCTCTATATTAACCAGCTCATTATCATCCCAAATGGAATATAAATCTGGCAGTAGCCAGTTGCTTTAATCTGCATGCTAGTTTCGCTGCCATCTTTATCCTGTAAATCTTACCCCTACATAAAATGAACAAATGTACAATTATCAGATTCTTCAACAAGGGAGATATATTTATTTGGTTTGAGGGAGGAAGGGACAAGGTAATCCTAATTTCATACTCCTACAAAACATTTCCTTGCTTGTACAAAACATCTATTGGCACAATCACACAGGAAAGCCTGAAGGGTCAGGGAAGGATTTCAGAGATAAATTATGGCTATATATAAATATTACTATGACTCCTTTTCTTCTCTCCTGCAGTCGTGCTTTAGAGACACTGGACTTGTGTATTCCAGCTCCTCTATAGAAGACTCTAAACAGCTTTCTGGGATAACCCTTGAATTCTTGAGTTCTTTGTACCTCAATTTTAGCTTTTCCATGCAGTTCCATAGCACTGTAAGCCTTTGCCAAGAAAAAGGCCTATTACATCATGACTGTCTAGGGAAGAATGGACTCCACCAGGGCATCCATATGGAGGTAGGGGAGCAAGAAGAAATTTACAGCTTAATCAAACTCCTACCTGGACCACAATAATTCTAGTCTGCTGGGCAAAGGAAACTTGCTTCTAATTCAGCATTGGTTTTAAATAATGATAATATTATTTGCACAGCCAACTGAAGATGATTATGTCAGAGGTGTTATTCAGCTGGGTCTGATCAGTTCTGAAGAATCAGTAGTGAAAATTTTGAGTAGTTTGGAGAACCAGCAAATACCACCTCTGACTGGCCCTGCCGCCACCTATTCTCTGCCTCCCAAGTCCCAGCTGATTGGCTGGGTCCTCTTTTATTGCCCTGCATAGGAGAATGGAGCTGGAAAACAGGTTAGTGGGGTGGGGAGGGAATGGGGATTTTGCAGTATCCTTCCCTTGCCATGCCCACCAAGCCATGCTCACAGAACAGGTAGTAAAAAAAACCTGAATTCCACCACTTTATGTTTTCTTGAAAAACAAGATGATACCCCTCCCATTCCATATGTAAAAGTTTTTGGGACCACCACTTGAACCTCCATTATAATTTGATGGGGCAGCCTACTAGCAAGAGAATTCTGGGACTTGAAGTCCACACATCTTACAGCCACCAAGGTTGAGAACCACTGGCTTAGAAAGTGGAGAGGAGATAGAGTAGCCATGTAGTTTTGTTTCAACTCCTTGCTGTTAAGTTCCAGCATCTGCCTTGGAGGCAAGTGCTCCTATTTGTAATGATGACAATGACTATTCTGGACTGTTGAGAGGAATAGTTCAGCAAGACCAATTCAACCCTGATCTAAGAATATAAAGCATGATTCCTGAGTGTTTGCAGCACTCCCATTCTACTAAGGCCTTTCCATAAACTAATTTGTCTTGTTGGGATGGGCAGGCTGAGAAGAGACATTTGTTTTCAAAAAGGGAAAGGATAAATACCCAGGAATGGTTTGTGTTGAACTCCTACCATTCAACAAATTTATTTGAACCCAATACTAAACCACAGTATCTTAATTATGGTTTATTTGAACCTTAATTTCCTAGTTCACACATAATATTAAACCACAGTGGCTGATTAATATCCATGGGCCTATAAAATGGCCCCCTCGGGCACCATTGCATCCATGGAAACCTCCCTGGTGACCCACAATGCTCTCTGGCTTTTAACATATATTTATAAAACCTGCTGACATGCTGCAAAGCAAGGCACTAACCTCAAATATAATCTTTCATCTGGGATCTAAATGACTAGAATTGCAGCAGAAAAAAATATCTATCTATCTATCTATCTATCTATCTATCTATCTATCTATCTATATATCTATATATATATCTATAATATTACTATATACTACTTACTATATATATATATTACTAATATACTTATATATATTATTTACTATATATACTTACATATATATTATACTATATATACTTACTATATATATATTACTAATACTTATAATATATACTTTACTATCCTTCTTTCATGGATGGAGGAGGTTCATTAATTATATAATATATATATATTAATTTTAATATATTTATATAATAAAAATATATATATTAATGGAACCTTCCATCCATCCAGAAAGAAGGATAGTTGAGAATTTCTGCAGCAAGGTAAGGTAATCGGGAAAATAGGACCATTCTGGTAAATTGGCATATTCCCTGTTGACACTGTGCTTCAAACAGGAACTCCCCCATGGCAAACATTGTGCACAAACAACACCTTACAGTCTTCTTGGACGTTCCAAATATTTTTACTGGCCTTGAAAATTTGGGGGTCCCACCATAAGCCCAAGACAAAATCACATGTGTGTATGTTATTATTTCTCTGATGGAAAAACCATAGACATGTATTATATGTGAGTCAGGACTATATATCTCTTGTGTGGCAAGGAACGTAGGTTGAAAGTTTCCCCTTTCTTTGAGATGTGTCTGTCAATTTCATATGGCCTTGATCCAGCTGAGTCTGCATCCATTTGGAATCTCCATATGCATGGAAAGATGAATTCCAGCCAATCTTCAATAAGATAAACATTTCAATGTGATGTCAATGCAGTGATGTCAGTTGGAAATGCATCTTGAGAAGTACTGCTCTTCCATGTCAGTGCATGGATTCCTTTTGTTCCATGTGGAGTGGGATTTTCGAGTGGTGGATAATTCACCTTCAGTTGTTCAAGAGAATTAAGAAATGCAGCAATGCTAATTACTGATTATATCATGTAACTGCAGCTTTATCCTGACCCTCTGTTGTTGCTATTTCTGAGTAAATATTGAGCAATATTGTTGGTTCCAGGAACATAATTCATAAGATCCACTTTTTGTTTTAAGGCTAATTTAAAGCTCTTTATGACTCAATAACTGGCATAGAAATTGCCTATAATTGATTCTTTCTGAGTAACTATTACAATTTATTCGATGCAACAATAAGCCCTGCTTTTATTTCAAAATATATCACCTAACAATCTTTTACCTTGTAATTCAACATACCTGTCCTTGTTAGAGCTGCTTCAATTTGTGAGAGAAAGTGGATCAAAATGATGTGCACCATAATAGTGATCCCCGTGGTCAAGCTTACTTTATGGTAGGTCCCTGTTTATGGTAGGTTCTTGTATAGCCAACAGATAGTTGTTGATCAATCTGTTAATCTGCTAGTTTTGTTTGTAATTACTTTATCTTTTTCTGAAATATTCCTTTTTCTTATCAGAAAAGAGGAGGGGAAGGGAGAAGAGGAGAAGAGAAAAGAAGAAAAAAGAAGAGAAGAGAAAGGGAGGGAGGGAGGGAGGAAGGAAGGAAAAGAGGGGAGAAAGAAAAAAAGGAGAAGGAAGGAAGGAGGGAGAGAGGAAAAAAGGGGGAGGAAGAAAGAAAGAAAAGAGAGAGGGAGGGAGAAAGGAAGGAAAGGACAGGGGGAGGAAGAAAGAAAAAAGAAAGGAGGGAGGGAAGGAGGGAGGAAGGAAGGAAAGAAAGATAAAAGGAAGGAAGGAAAGAAAGACAGACAGACAGAAAGGAAAGAAAGAAAGGAAGGAAGAAAGAAAGAAAGAAGGAAGGAAAGAAAGAAAGAAAGAAAGAAAGAAAGAAAGAAAGAAAAAGAAAGAAAGAAAGAAAGAAAGAAAGAAAGAAAGAAGCTTCCTGGTTACCACCTAACTAATGCACTGCATTTCTTTTTTCCGTTAATGCTAATTAGCAAACAATTCCTATTTGAAGAGAGGCTTTGTTCCTCATTTCCCCTTTTACCCATCCACTCACTGTTTGTATCATTAAAATCTGATGCCATGGAAATTACTCTAACATTACAGGCAGAGTATAATGAATCTATTGCTTGAAATGGTGAAAAGAGGAGAGAGATTGTAAAAATGGAGAGGCCTCATTTGAATAATGATACTCCTATGTTACTGAAAAAGAGAAAGGAGCATGATGTTAATATTGAAATTACAGGAAACATGAATAAAATTCTATGTATAAATATTAGGCAGAGATGTCCTATTTGGCAAAGAGGTTTTTTTTTATCATTCACTTTCCAAGTGAAGAAAAGAAACACTGGTTAAAAAATTATTCCTTTCTCAGATTTAAAAAAAAATGTTTTAGTAAGCTCTTTATTTGGAAAAAAAAAAGTTGATTCTCATTGAATTGTCCCTTTGTTTGCTTATAGCCCGTCCACAGCAAACTGAGATGTCAAAATTATGACATGCACAGGATGATGTTTTGATGTAACCTCCACTCTTATATTATTATATAAACTATATATATAATTTAGGCTTCTTCTGTGAGCCAGAAGACAAGCTTATGATGCTGGAAACATCTTCAAAGGGGCTTCTCCTGATGATCTTATCTAATAGGATGAGTTCATAATTCCCAGAAGATTAATTAATTTAGCTATTCTTCTTCTCTCCTTTTCTTGCTTGGTTTATATATGGTTTAAACCATGGCTTATTTAACCCTGATTTATTGCATAAGTTACAGTTGGCTTAATTCCCCCATGTTAAGGCTTAAATTATATTTTACAAAACACAGCAGTTGGATCTATATGACATGCTTAGTGGACAGTAAACAATCCATATTTTCTCTCATATTGGGTTCTGCTTGGCTGCCAAACCAGGGTCAAAGTTTTATTTTTCTCCTACAAAGCCCATACCAGCTTTGGACCAGAGTATCCAATAGGGCCAGTATTACAACTGAAAATATTCTGCCAATTCCAAGGTACGTATTGATTGTAAGCATCCATGGCAGTGCATGACTATGAAACTGCAAACTAAATACAAGAGCCTTTGGATTGCAACACTATTTATCACTTCCTTATTTTTCTTGTGGCTGACTAGATAGGCTCCCCCTACTTGTATATTTTTATTCATTTATTTATAAAGTGTATATCCTACTCACATACTTTCGTAGCTTTAAGTAACTTATAAGTATTGTATGGCAAATTCGATTTTAAAAAGTCAATAAAAGAGGTATTCAATAAAAAACCTAGTAGAATAAAAAAAGATCCAGAAAATAAAGACTAAATTATAGAAAGAGAAGAATTACATCAATATCAGTGATAATTTATTCCAAATTATGGGTCCATCAACACAAAAAGCTGCACTAGTTTTTGTCTCTGAAGAATCCATTAAATGAGCTAACACCACAGGGCAGATTGTATGTGAATAAGTACATGTCTTACATCATGTAAACCTTNTAAATGAGCTAACACCACAGGGCAGACTGTATGTGAATAAGTACATGTCTTACATCATGTAAACCTTTGTACACAATTGTGAGTACATTTAGTTGAGTGTAAGAAAGCAACCTACCACCAAGGAAGTTGCTTTAAGATGAGATAATGAGCAACCTCAAGGAGTCCTCATGTTCCATCCTTCGGCCATCTATAATTTCCAGACTATCTTCAAAGAACACATCCCCACACTCTGGCAAATGAACAAATGCAGATTTTTCTCCTCCAGGCAATGATGCACCTGCAAACGAAGCTGATAAAAAGCTTCCACAAGTTTTGCTGAGAATGGAATTCTGGACATTGGCCAACACTTGCAAAAAGTCATTGGGCCCAATGATAGCTTCTTTGTTTATTTGGAATGACCTAACATGGAAATATGGCACGGACAGATCCAAGAACGTTCTCTACTTCCTCAGGAGGCAAACAATAAAACTATTTTTTAAAAGTTTATTTTATCTACTTACCATTACTTTAATAGTACACCACACTCTTTTCTAACAAAATGTGGCTTTTTCCCCAGGAACCTGAGCTGAGGGGAAATTTTCTCTGGGGAGGGGCATCCTCAGCTTCAAAATTCAGTGTCATCAAGTGTAAAGACACCATCATGGTTACGGTCCTTGATAAATATCAACCCAAGAAAATGAAAGAAAAAAAGAAAAGGGAACAGGCTTCTCAGATGTTTTGGTTATAAAAGGCATTTCCAAGGTATAAAAGAAACACAAAGGAAAGTGACTGTCACTAAAAATTCCATATAAACTGTTGCTTTGAAGAAACTTTGCCAAGAGGTTGTTTCCAGCTAATAGTAAGTATGCCATTTATCACCATTATTAATTGTCTGAATTAACAATAGCCATTCCTTTTATGGATTAAACTACTTTTTTGAAGAGCAATGCTTGGGCAAGGTTTCAGTATTGTGGATGTTTGACTACCATGGTGATGAGGACAACACAAATTCCTAATGAGGTAGAATAGATTGGCGATAAATGGATTATGCAAAATAGTTGACTTTGCCAAAAAAAGAGGGGGGGCTGATTTATGGCTTCATCACTAATGCTGTGAAATGTCACCTTTCTTATCTTTTATTGAGCCTTTGAACAAACCTTTGCTAAGCTGAAGTTAATTTTGAGGCAGTTTAACATACGTAATTCATCTGCAGAGTTTTGATGATGGCTGTAAGCTTGTTAATTTCAATATTTTATTTTTTGAAAAAATCAGAGAGGTAGACTGGTTATGTATCAGAGATAGATGTGAGGTACAAGAACAAGAATTCGAGGGTTGTATTTGTTTCCAATGATGTCACTTTCATTAATACTCCTTCAAGGAAAGAGGGAGCAAAGGTGGAGGTAGACAGTGATAAGGAAAGGGAAGGGAAGGGAAGGGAAGGAAAGGAAAGGAAAGGAAAGGAAAGGAAAGGAAAGGAAAGGAAAGGAAAGGAAAGGAAAGGAAAGGAAAGGGAAAAGGAAAAGGGAAAGGAAAGGAAAGAAAAGGACTGTCCCCATGCTATGGTGTGCATTTCTTAGCCATGCAGTCTTAAAATGCAGCAACCTGTCAACTTCTTACAAGCTGTTGGCTACTTTGGATGCTTTGGATTTTAAGGTTCCAAATATTTGAGTGGGATATTTATTTATAGCAACTGCCAAAGTTTGCATTGTTTGTCAGGAACTACAATATCTCAGCCACTCAGATACATCCATCTATAAGCTTATGTAAAAGCATACAAAGGAAAGGGTGTGTGAATTATGGCGGTTCTACCTACGAACTGGCATTTTCAGAGAGGAGAACATAAAAATGATAGGCTCTTGGTCAATTTGATTCTCCCTCTTCCCATTTTACTCACTTTCTTGGACCCAGTTAATTGATGCCATGCTGCCACAGACTGAAAATAGGTTGGCTATAAGACCACAAGGCAATCTGTGTTAGGCAGATGCAATCATTTCAGTGATGCCAATGTAAGTCTCCTGGCATTGCTCGGGTGCCATAACTCAGTGGATGAGGACATGCTTTATGTATTGCAAATCCTGGCATCAATCTCAAGGCAAAGACTGGGTGGAAAAAAATAATAAAACACAACAGTTTCTTATATGAGCTTTGAGAGGCCTTTTCCTGATGCAAGTAGACAGTGCTGAGTTTAATGGCTGAACAATCTGACTTAGAAGTTTAATTTATACATCATAGAGGCCATAATTTGATCATGGTTTATTCATTAAGCTGTAATAAGCACTAAGTGAGAATCAAATCTTACCTTAGCACAGTTTGTAAATTCCTATTTGCAGCAACCGGGAATCTAGAATCAAAGACTGAAGAGTGTGAATCCTCATTCAATGCTCCACCAAGGCTCATCTGCAAACTACTGGAAATACAGTTTTCCAATTGAGTAGTAGGACTTTAGACATCAGTGTACTTTTACTCACAAGGAGTTCCAATTTTTATATCAAACAAATGCTTTCATTCCTGGCCCCTGACTACCCTATACTCTTCCAGAGTCTTGTGGGACAATAATTCAGAATCAGAAGGAACGCTCTCCTCATCTGAGGCATGGGCCAGGATCTAAGCCCCAGTGAGCTTCCAACGAGGATTTGTTGAGGACAGAAGAACATAGGAGATCCCTCCATGTAGTGTAGCATTCATACAGTGGATCAGGACAACTTGCCTCAGCCAACTTGCTGTAGCCAACTTCTTGCAGGACAACTCACCATGGTCAACTCACCATTGTCAACTTGCTGTAGGATCATTCAACAATTCAATTTAATTATTTGAAATGTTTTTAATTATTTTAATTTTTAGCATTCATATATTATTTTGTGCCTCCTTTTTCATCCTTTCTTTCATGACTCTATTCCACCATTTCTTTGGTGTTAGTGTAAATTTTGTCTGCAGTGAATTGTGCCATGGTGAGTTGGCCATGACAGGTTGTGCGACTTGGATACTTCCAGTTGGCCCTGGCAAGTTGGCCATGATGAATTGTGCTAGACCCATCAGGCAACGCTAACCAAGTCTGCCCATTCCTATTTCCCTTTCTCTTCTGGGATGAATGTAGCCCGTGCTACTTCATATCAAACTTTGTGCTAAATCATTCAAACTCCCTCCTTACACAAGGCAATTTTCTGAATAAAGAAAACAAGAAGGGGAAAAAGATCATTTCTGTGGTTTTATTAAACCTGGTTTTAAAATTTTGAGCAAGCACAGGAAGTTGGTCACTATAATTCTTTCCTTATACATGAGGTGCTGAGGCAGAACTGACACCAATTCAGAGAGCTAAATTCAATTTATACCATTAAAATATCCTTGCCTGAAATCTTTTCATCCTCTTCACACTATGAAAGTCAGGGTTAGAGATTACAGTCAGATCATTGCTGGATACATCCCCAATGGTATCAAGCAATTGTGTTCCTATGCTGTATTCTCTTTTTGATTAAACACCTTTGGAAAGAGATTAAGAAGTTTTACGAGCAAGGTATACAAGAAGCAAATTAAAATTCCATAAGTATATTTTCTCTTGAAAATTTATATCTCCCATATTCCTGGGACATCTAATTAGAAACGAAGAAGAAAATAGACCTGGAAAGGATGGGCATTTTGTTCAGAATACATTTTTTAAAAATTGAGCTAAATAATGGCCTTTTTATACAACACACAATATAATTGTTCTTCTTATATTAGGGAGTAGTTATAAATTATCTAGTAACCCAGTTGTTCTAGTTGCCATGCGGATCGGCCAAACAATTGCAAAGAGAGTTACTGGCCATGTAAATCCTGGGTTTTTTGACAGCTAGACTGTTATTGTAGCTACTAACTAACCTGCATTAAAAAAAAAATGAAAATCCTCAGGAAAGAATGGGCATTTATCTAAGTGCTGACATTGAAACATTGTGAAGAACTCTTTGAATCATTTGTATTATTATGAGTAGAAAGTGTAATTACCATAATCAGCCTTGAGTCTGAGGGAATGTTGTTTAAAAAATGGAAGGCGGGGGGAATCCAGAATTGAACACACAAAAATGAACCTTGATCATAGAACAACCTTGAATTCAACTTCATTTATCATACTAATGGATGTCAAGATGACCTCAATCAAACATTTTGTTTTCCAGTTTCCAGCAAGAGAAAGCTTTTCTTTCCCCCTCCCAAAGAAAGTTATTCAAATTGTTTCTTTATAAAATGATCCCAGCTATTATATTACAGTAAAAGGTCACTTCTGTCCTTCAATGATTGGGTGAAGTTCCTCCAAGGAACACAAGCAAAATTTGATCCCTGCTTCAAAATACTTTCTGCACCAAATACTACCAGGGCCTGTTATTCACAAATGACATGAAATGTTTCAATTTGGACTTCATTTGTTTATTTATTTCCTGCCCTTATTATATTTACAAATTACTCAAGGCGACAACCATATCCAACACACCTTCCTCCTGGGTGGGCTGACAGAGAATGACTGACTCAAAGTCACACAGCTGGCTTTCATGACTAAGGCAGGACCTGAACTCACGGCCTTCTGTTTTCTAGCCTGGTGCCTTAACCAGACTAAACCAAACTGGTTCTGATAAACCTTCACAAGCAACTATAAAACTTCTCATGGAAAGTATCTGGTAGTCATTGTTAATAGACCAGCTCAAAGCACCACAGTAAAACATATGTGAAAGTTGGTCTCTTTTTGTTTTTCCTCAAATATTTTTTATTAACTGAAGTGCTAATTTACCATTCCAGTGTTCATTGGTGGTCCCCTAATCTCATACTGTGAATTCAGAATATGGTGGTGAATGTTGATTTAATTGTCCCAGCTATATCCTCTTTTTTCTTCTATGCAATTGTATCTGATTGGAGGCAGCCTGAACAAGTAAGTCCCTAACGTTTTCTTGGCAAGGTTTTTCAGAACTGTTTTTTAATTTGTTTTAAATTTAGAAATTAACTGCGATTTGTGGGGATTGGGATCAATATGTGTTGAAGGGAATGAACTATTAAATAATGAAATTAATGACAAGTAATAAGTATTTTATTTTATTTTTTATTTCTTTAAGTCAGTTTTTGTCTCCAGGTGACTGCTTGGACTAGTCCCTGCACTATTCTTGGCAAAGTTTTTCAGAAGTGGTTTGCCATTGCCAGCTTACTAGAGTTGAAAATGTGTGACTGGCCCAAGAACAGCTTGCCTTCATACCTAAAGTGGGACTAGATCTTGCAATCTCCTGGTTTCTGACCTGGTGCTAGCTTCTGACTTTTAGAATCTACAGTAAGGGTATAAGCAATCAACAAATATACTGCAGAGTAGCATCTGGTAGATCCTGAAAGATCTTGGAAAAGATATTCAAGTGCTATGATGTATCTATATCTGCAAAGGTTAGAATTGTGTAAGCCATGGAATTCCCTATGGAAGCAAAAGTTGGATTTTTGAAGAAACCAGATGGGAAAAATATTGATTCCTTTGAACTTTGGTGTGAGAGAAAGCTCCTGAGAATACCATGGACAGCCAAGAAAACAAACTGATGGATCATTGGGAAAAAAAATCAACCCAGAGTTTTCACTTGAGACACAAATGACCAGGCTTAGCTTATCCTGTTTTTGCTACAGTATGCAATGATCCAGCTCTCTGGAAAAATCAATCAATCAATCAATAATTGTAAACAATTATGCATTTTTAAATCTTGTCTGTGACCCATTTTTAGCATCTTGTGAATTGCCTCTGGTTCCTTTGGTCAACTCTGATACAGCCACTTCACCTTCTGCACTCTGTTTGAAGCTGTAGATTTGGATTCAAACCTACACTGGCCATGTTCATACAATGACAAAGCCAAAATTTAAACAAAACTGCATGATGGCTTAGCCCAGTGGTTGAAACCAGCCATTGTGACTCATACATTGAAACAAAGTTCCAAAAAAAAGGGCTTCCTATAATGTCTTGAGAAAGATTGAGGGCAAAAGAAGAAGGGGAGGATAGAAAATGAGGTGGCTGGATGGAGTCACTGAAGCAGTAGGTATGAGCTTAAATGGACTCTAGAGGATGGTAGAGGACAGGAAGGCCTGGAGGAATATTGTCCATAGGGTCGCAATGGGTCGGACATGATTTCACAACTAACAACAACACAGTGTCTTGAAAACCTGGCAGCTTTCCGGGAACTAAAGAGCCTTTCCCAATCCAGAAGAAGAAGATGCAGGCTGAATCTGGACCCTTTTTGTGTGCAAAGACTCTGTTCTGTCTTCAGCTTCAAAATCACCACCTGTAAAGTGGAAATTATCAATGATGCCTCATGCTGGCATGGCATGGCATGGCAAGGCAAGATGGCATGGCATGGCAAGGAATAGAATAGAATAGAATAGAATAGAATAACACTTTATTTAGCTAAGTTTGATTGGACACACAAGGACACACAAGGACACACAAGGACCCCAAAACTTGAAGGATTCTACTGTTGGAGAGTCATGTTATTGCTTTTTATATCTAAACTACTTGTATGTCCTGTAGCCCAGATACACCTCAGAAGTTAAACATTTACTCTTTCTGGTTTTATCTCCTTTGATACAAATTTCAGGAATCGTTGGGCATATTGGGCATTAGATGTTATGCCTTTCTCCATTCTGCAAAATTCACTTTTATGATTTCTTCATATTATACTGCTTTTTAATTAAAAAGCTATTACCATCCCAAAATAGCACCTTTGCAGAAACAAAAAGATCCCAAGTCTGCATTTGGCAAATATTTTTCTAAAAACAGTGGAGTTAAAAGAAAAAGGGAAATTTTAAAACAAAAAATAATCATTAATAACTCTATTTTTCCTAGTATTAATATATGTTTTTCATAGTTACCTTAGAGCAAAATAACTCTTTCCTCATGCAGTGAATCAGAATGGGGTATTTGGAAAAGTTGAGATTGCTGTTAGTTCAGCATTTACCTTTCCCAAATTAAAAGCAATTATACTGTCCTTGCATTTTCTCTCTCTTTTTTCCAAACTAAAAAGATTTGAAAACCTTTGTGGTATATCCACATTTGTGCACACTCTCTTTCTGCTTTGTGTTTGCTAGTTTTATTTTTCTGCTTCTTGTTTTGTGGGTTTTTTCAGGAGGTTTTGTTGTTTGGGGGAGGTTTTCCTTTCCTTCTTTCTTTCTTTCTTTTTTTTTTTTTTGCCAAATGATGCAGAAGATGTTGGCAGCTGCAAAGATTCAATTATACACAATGTAAAAAATAATTTAGAGAAAAATAATGCACACCCAAAAAACTGCCTCTCCAGAAATTGCGTGGAACAATAAATCCGTTAATTAGCTAATTAATATTCAATTGGGGTCAGTGGGCTTAATAGAACATTTTTGTGAGACCCAAGAAATTTTCAAATCACAATGTTAAGTCTGCCCAGTTGCATTATCATCTGAGAGCAGGCAGGCCTTATCTAGCTGCCAGATGTCTTAGAACAATACAGGACCATTATCATCTCAGAGCAGTGTAGAGGATACTACATGTGGATGTTGCAAGCTGGGAAGTAAAAATGCTTGAGCATTTAGCGTAATTGATATATGGCTCTTGCTATATTGTTTAGGGGGTGTTTGTTTACTCTACTGGTATTTAAAGCAGCAAAGCAGCCGAAAGATTGATTTAGATTGGCCACTATTTTTTTCTCCCCTCCACAAAGTCAGGGACAAGCTGTCAGGGCCTGATGTTGGCCAACCAAATCTAAGTAGCTCAGGTGTAGCTAAGAGGCTTTTGGTAGGTCAGAATTGGGAGGCCACTCTTCTGCCTGCAGCACAATTGAACTTTGTTTAAAGACCCATTTGGAAAACAATGGCATCCATTTTGCTACTGACTTTAAGGGAAAATTACTGGAAAGATTACCTTGTTTTTCTTTTGGACTTCTGTAGCTTTTGATCTCTCTCTCTCTCTCTCTCTCTCTCATCTCTCTATCCCTTCCTCCATCCTCCCTCCCTCTCTCTTTCTTGTCTGTCTGTCTGTCTGTCTGTGTGGCTGACTGGCTGACTGACTGTGTTTTGCTTCTGAGCTCATGTTTACAGAGCACATTCAGAGTTCCCCTGGAACAACACAAAGTAATCTTTTGGGGGAACAAAAACACACACAAGAAGCATCATTTCTGAATATTTCATTCAACTGCAACCATAGTGTATATTAATCTTTTTTCAGCTTCAGCTATTTCTGTGCAGAGAATTTTGTTCCGTTGTTCCCAGTATTTACCATGCTATCCAACTTTCAACTTTTAGCAATGTCCAGGCATTGTTATTTCACTGTAAGCAACACAAAGAATTACTATTGACTTTCTGCACTTAAATTACTGTAGTACTTCCCCCCCCCCTCAAATGTCTGCATCTCTAAATTCTACCCATGTTTAAGATAATTGCATGGATACATAGACAGGCAAATAGAAATACTATACCTAATCATGCCATTTGATCAGTTGAGAGATTTTTTAAAAAAATATGTTACTCATTTCTTCTAAAACACTTTTTCATTTAATTGGAACTGTGGGGAAAAACAGCTTCAGTTTAAGCCCTGTCACACTGCACCAACGGATGCAAAGAGGATGTAAAATGGACAAAAAAGCTTGCCATCCGTTGGTTAATGCGATGTACTGCACTGCTCCATTTTGCTTCCTCTCTATCTGTCCAGCATCCGTTTATTTGACGTTTCATCGCTCAGGAAAGTTTTGAGCTGCCCAAACTTTTGCCTCGGAAATGGTTATCCAATTCGTCCGTTCTGCATACCGCTACGCATACTGCTACGCATCCGTTCCCAACATCTGCACACTGCGCGATCCGCTCAGGACGCAAGGGAGGAAGCGGATACGGACGCGGAACAGACACGGAACGATGCAGAATGGCATGCCTAGTGGATGCATCACGGAAACAAGCTGTTAAAAACGGAAAAAAACGTTCGCAGAGGGACCTATCTCGGATATTAAGGATGTTACAGGATGCCTAGAGATGCCTAGAGGATGCAAGAGGGACACCTAACTGGCCTATAAAAAGGGGGTGCCAAACACATCTGAATCTCACTTTCAGAAACAGCAGCCCTGCGGGGCGGACCCTGGCATGCCTTCAATACTGCTCTTCCTCTTCCACAGCATCCAGTCATGTCCACCGGGATCGTACAAGTCTCTTTTGGCAGCCACCATCCTTCTGCAACCAGTGCGAAGCCATCTACAGGCTCTGTGAACTCTACTACAGGAAGAAAAAGGGGCGGCCAACGAAGCGTCTGGGTACGAAGATGGTTTTTGCCAGAAGAGCAGAGGACGGACTTGTACAAACAAGCTGATGGTGAGCTCAGGAGCGAAGCCCCACTCGGGCATTCAGAACTTCATGAGGATGCCTCCAGCCATGTTTGACGAACTTGTGGCAGCGGCTGACGACCCAGGTTGACCAAGGCAAACCACCAACTTCCGGCAGCAGCTGGGACCTGGGGCTGAAGGTGGCACTCACTCTGTGCACCTGGCCTCAGGGACCACCTACAGGAGCATGCAGTATGGCTGGAGGGTGCCACCCAACACCATCAGCATTGTGGAGGCAGAGAAGGGTGGTGCAGGCCATCATCGAAGAATGACAAGGAGGCCGTTCCTCCAGTGCCCTCCGACTGAAGAAGGATGGAAGAAAGTTGCAGACAGTGGTATCAGAAGTGGAACTTCCCCCACAGAACGCTATGTTCCGTTGGAGCCATCGATGGCAAGCACGTGGCCTGCAAAGCGCCAGCCAAAGTCAGGGGTCCACTTATTTTCAACTACAAGGGCTTCTTCAGCATCACCCTCTTCTCCATGGTCCGATGCCTGACTACAAGTTCATGTAATGCGATGCTTAGGCACGGCTCAAATCTTCAGATTCGCCAGGTATACAACCGCCAGTCACCTCCCAGGAGGGAGCTGGAAGCAACCTCATCGTGGGCTCCCAGATCCAGAACCCTGCCCAATGAACACACCAAAATGTGCCTACTTCATCATGGGGAATGACGCCTCTCCCTCAGAACCACCTCATGAAGTCCTACACACCTCCAAATACGCTCACCCGCTGACAGAGAGGAGATGTTCAACTACAGTGCTGTCCCGGGGCAAGGCGGGTGGTGAACGCCTTTTGCATCCTGGGCCAAAGGTTCCCAGGTACTTCTAAGCACTCTACCATGCAGCATCAGCCACAGAGACCGTGGGAGGGGTACATTCTCGGCGGAAAGCTTGCTCGCAATTCTGCACTGTAGATCTTGCTGCGGACGACAACGCCTACCCCGCATTTGCAGAACAGGCTCATGACTCCAGCCAGGCAATGGGGGACATGGAGCCTGGGGAATGGAGACAAGGGCGAAACTTGATAGAATCAGGATGTGCAAGGCCTCCAAAGAGCCTCACGTGAAGGGAAGAAGCAGCGCACTCCTGAAAACACTTGTGCAACTCCCCAGCTGGAGTGGTGGAGTGGCAAGACAGGATGATGCTGCTTAAATGATCTTCCTTCAGCACTGTCTCATGCACACTGATGAGATTGGGGCCATGTATGTGAGTGGCCCTACAATGAATAGGCATTCAATAAAAGAGTTGTGTTTATGTTGACATGTGTGGATGATTGAATTATATTGTTATTGATAATAAAGGGCCATAGGTGTGGGCACCCTGGGAGGGTGGACCATACAGTCCACTATGCTATGCACTGGAAGTTTTACTATCCCATTGTACAGCTATTACCCATCCCAAAGGTATCCTGCCCATCCCACAGGTATACTGCCTCATCCCCAGCTATCTTCAACTTACATCCCCAGAAGCATGCCATAAGGAGGCTTAAAACCATGGTTCAAAAGTTTCCACCAAGACTTTATTAAAAAAAAGAAAATGAAGCAAAGTGCTGGTGACATCAAAAAATAATGCTATTACTAACAACAAGCATATAAGACAAAATGAGTCTCTGCACTGCCTGATCTTGTGGGGTCGCTCAGTCCTCAGGGTGAAGGGTCCAGGTGCTGTGGAGGTGGCTGGTGCTGGAGTGCTTTGTCAATCAGCCTCCTCCAGAAGCAGAAAGCAGTAGAAAGCCCCGCAAGCCCCAGAAGAGCGAGCCCCATGCTTGCAGAACCCCAGCATGAACCATGAAGTGGAAGGGCCAGCGGGGCGGGATGGTAGACACCTGTCCCTCGTTGCCAAGGGCTGGCAGCGATGGCTGAGGTTTCTTGCTGTCAGGCAGGGAGGCTGGCAGGACAAGGCTGGCAGGAAGGCCTGGCAGGGAAGGCAGGGCACTAAGGCTGGACAGGAAAGGCTTGCAAGCAGCAGGAAGGCTGGCAGGGAGGCTAGGCACCAAGGCTGGCAGGAAGGCTGGCAGGCAAGTGCATTCACCAGAGACTGGCAGGAGGCTGGCAGCCAAAAGCCTGGCAGGAATACGGCTGGCCAGAGGGGGCAGGCAGCAAGGCCTGGCAGAAGGTCGGTCAGGTCAGGCCAGGTGGAACTGGCAGGTGATGGGGTTTCACCAAGCGGTCAGGTATTGTGTTCGGAAGGTCATGTTTTGCAGGTCACTTCATTATTTTGCGGAGGTCACGCGGGCACTGTGTGGGTCGATCCTGAGTCTGTTTATTGAGGTTCCTGGCTCATGCTCTAGGTGTATTTTCATATTCTGGAGGTGCTTGATCATTGTATTTGTGTTACAGGCTAATGTTATTGCTGGTCATGTGTGTTTTGTATGGTTTCGGTCTATGCTAAGACTGTTGTCTATGTCTTTTTTTTAAGGTGGGGCGCGTGATTCAATGTGGGGCTAGGCGTGGTTGGCAGCGACATGCACCAAGAGAGAAGACCCGGGGGCAGGAAGGCTGGCACCAAGCTGGCAGGAAGGCTGGCAGCAGGCAGCAAGGGCTGGCAGGAAGGCTGGCAGGCAGGCAGGCAGAGAAGTATGGCAGGGAGGTCAGGCGACCACTGGCAAAGGCTGGAAGGCAGGCAGGCACACAGGCTGGCAGGCGGGAGGCTGCAAGTCAAGGCTGCAGGCCAGGCAGACAGGCACGCAGGCGTGGCGAATGGAGGCCTGGCAGCGCAAGACTGCAGCAAGGCTTGCAGGCAGACATGCACGGACATGCAAGGCAGTCGATGTGTCTGGAAGCAGGTCTTTTCGCTCTGATGGTGACGCTGCTTCCGAACTGCTTTCCGTTATATATTCCGCGGCTGACAGCAATGCCTCCTCGGGTATCGGCATGCGCAGTTAACGCTCGCATCCGCTAGGCTTGCCGCTGTGCATTCCACTTGGCTTCCGCTCTGTCATCTGCTTCATGCCCGCTGTGCATCCGCGTCAGAAGCAGTCCGCTGGTGATGTATCGATCCTATGATGTCTCCGATGGAAGATCGCGTCTTCTACTCTGTGTCATGAGTAACGAGAGAGTCGGACAGCTAGACCGCTTTGCCTGAGGTCCCGGAAGCCAGCGGATGTGCCTCCGCTCGGCCATTTCCGTCCCATCCGCTGGGCTTCCCGTCGCGCATTCCACTTCCACCGCCCTGCGATCCCCCCGTCTGTGTTATCCAGCGTCGGATTATTGCGCAAATTTTTGCCCCTTTTGAGAAGCGGATAACAACGGATGGAACATTTTGCTCGTTCGTTGTGTCCGTTTTGCATCCGTTGGGCAGTGTGACAGGGCCTTTAGATAAAAAAGAACAATAATAAACAGGCTGCTAAAATGACATAAATATTTTAAAATTCATTCACCATACCTACTTACATAGATGTATATATGAAATACAGTGGTAGGGAGCCAAAGTGGAGGCAGGTCAATAGTTTTCATCCCTCAAAACATCCGGATCATATTTCCTCTCAAAAAGAGTTAAAAAAAGACAGAAAAGAAATATCAAGTTGTTCTTCCCTTGTGCAGATTGTAGCTTGAAGAGCTGGCCTTTCAAAAAAAAAAAAAGGGGGGGGTTATNTTTCAAAAAAAAAAAAGGGGGGGGGTTATGAATTCCAAGTGAAGCATCTTAAGAAAAATAGAGAATAATTCAATGATAATGTGATTTAGATGCCCCTCACCTCACAAAATTGAATGACAATTCCTTTCCACCTAAGAAAAGGATCCCCAACCCTCGGGCCGTGGGCCACTACCAGGCTGCCGCCTGTTTCAAACCAGGTTGTGCAAGTGGCGGGGAAGCACGTGTTTGCGTGCTGTCCCACTTGTGAGAACTGTGGGATCACATCAGTTGTGGGATCCTACCTTAATTGTTACTGGTTCAGTGGGTGATATAACGGGCACACACATGCACATGCACACCTAACGCGCATACCCTAACAAGCCAATCAGCTGAGGATGAAGAAATGAGAAGCTAGGAGTGACCAGTGTGCTTTTCGGTCTTTTATCTTCTCAGCTGAGGGGCTTTTTTTCTCCTCTCAGCTGATTGGAGGCTTTCTTTTTTTTTTACTACCGTTTGGCTGAACCAGTCCGAATCAGTAGCATACCACCACTGGATCACATGGATGGATTCCAAATGAAAATGACATTATCTTGCTTCTCCATAAAAGAAAGCCATGTGGACTAATAAAGCTTTTTTCTGGAAGCATTACAACATGGAGAAATCATTCACAAACATCTGGGAACAGAAGTGCATTGTGCAACCAGCAGTGCATAGGCAGGAGTGGGGAAAAATGACAAAATGACTGATGTAACACAAGCTTTGCCCTTTTGTATGTGTCCAATATATCTTGTAGAAAGGGGTGGAGTCTATGTCCTGCACCAAGACACTCTCTTTGTTATCTGGTTGAAAACAGTGGATCCTGCAAATACCTATGCTTGCATGTTGAGTTTAATTCATGTTCATAGTCATTTGAATCATAGGTTCCTTATATGCTCATCAAAATCATGCAGAATTAGTACAAAATATAATTGGACAAGGTTATGGCTCCATAAAGAAATGTACAAATCTAATTTTAAACAGTTGGCATCCACTGATGCAAAATATTAAGGATCAATTAAAATTCATAAATTCATAAAACATGTGATTCTGGACAATTAAAAAGATATGTTGGTGATGTTCTGATTCTATACATGCGTTGGAACTATCATATCTGGCTAAAGAAATCCGGATAACTATTACCTGGCAACCAAGAGTCACTGTTTTTGATACTTTCATGCTGTCCTGGAGCTAGCATCTAATTTTTTGCAGCCCATTTATGATAGCACTAGCAATTGTCATACTTTTAGGCAGGCAGGCAGGAAGTGACCACAAGTTCAAGATATGACCACAAGTTCAATTATCACAAGTTCAAGATATGAATTTCAGATGCCAATGTATTTATAAATGAGTTGGACCATCATTGACAGAACATCACGCAAAAGACTTTGTCATAATGTTCAGATGAAATGATTTCTCATGGAGTCAATAATTCAGCTGCCACTTTATACATGTCAGATATAAAGAACTCATATGATATTCATAAATATATATACCAGATCAATGAGTGCCACTAGCAATTAACTTTGACATCTTATTATTTAATTATTTCTCAAGCAATTCATATTTTATTTAATTGGAGATTTATTGTATGAAAGATATTGTGTCATACTTGGCATATTACCTCTGGTAAAACATCTCTAATTTTCAGTGCTTCTGATTTATAACAACTATATTTGTTAGTATTTAAATATAAATACATACATTATTAAACATATAATATTAACATATCAAACTACTAGTTCTATGAGCTTTTTAATGACAGCCAGGTGAAATTAAATGAAATTATGGCTATTTTGATTACTATAAACAGCAAAAAATTCTGCTTCCATGAGGTAGAATAATCTAGATTGTCTCCTCAATATGCTAGACTTTAAAGCTGTGTTATATTGGGAATATATTTTTAATAAGTGTCATTTTCATAATAGATTAATAGACATTATTTCTTCCTATACATGGATGGAAGAGGGACAGACAGACAGACAGACAGACAGACAGACAGACAGACAGACATAGAGAAAAATGTCATGTGTGATACATCAGAAAATAATAATGTTCTTAGCTTGTTTTCTTGCGTAAAAAACTAACAAAGTACAGAGAAAAAAAAATACAAATCTGAAGATTATTACACTTTTTAAAGTTCACTGGAGTATACACAATGGTTTATGATGTTTCACAAAATTTTATAAAATAGTTGAGATCAGTATTAATGTTTTTATTTAGTTGGCAGTAAATTCTGCAGGTTAGTTTAGGAAGGAATCCTTTAGGAAGGATTTAAGTCCAAGCAGTTTGACATTGTCTCAAATCATTGTCACAACCTTCTGACATGTAATATACTCTTTTGATGCTTAGATTGTAAATGAAAAATACAGTCAGCATGAAGACAACCCAAAATGAACAGAATATGCAGCATTCACCATCCAGACCGTCAGTCCTTTTTGAAGTCTGATTTCAGTTCGGTATCATATATTACGCATATTGTACAGAGAAGTGTGTAATGATTCATAATTTGTACCTAGAATTCAATGAGTACCTAGAATCATCATTCATAATGATGATTCTAGGTACTCTATTTTAATGCTTTTCAAACCATTGAACAATCAGTTTATAAATAAATTCAGACATTTAGTAGACAAAACATCAAGAGCTGCAAACATTTCTTTCCTCTGTGAAAGCCAAGGATATATGCATGGGTATTTTAAAAGTAAAATTATGAAAATGTATGCCATGTACCAAAGTAGATCTGGGATTCCAGGCTAAACTTTGAGAGACAGAAGGCAGTTGTGCTGCCATTGAATCCAAAGGCTGATTTTGAGCAGTTCCCAACATCTACTGTATCACATATAGTTTAAATGAAGGGAATAGTATTAATAAATGGAATTCATTACCATAAGAGATAATCTACTTTAATAGGTTATGAGGAGGATTAAACAAATCTTTCAGATCCTGGACTAAAACTTCCGTTACCCCTGCTACAATTGCCAATCAGGAGGAACAGATGTTGTAATCCAAAAGATCAGGAAGATCAAGGCCAGTAAAGCCAAATTCAACAAGTTTGTGGGTCCTGGATTAGGTACTAAAACTAGCATGAGGCTGGAATCTCTACATTCTGAAGTGAGTTATTTTAAGTATTAAATTTAAATATTAAATATTTGAAATGAAGTTTGGAAGCAAAGCAGTTCTTAGGGACCATATACTTAGATCAGCAGCCCCCAACCTTTTGGGTACAAGGGACCAGTTCCATGGAGAGAGGTTTTTCCATGGACCAGAGGGGGGTTGGTTTCATGTGCTGCCTGCATCCTGCAGATGGGGCTTCACTTTTTTGCGTGGCCCGGTTTCTGGCATGCTCTGGCCTGATGTCAGTACATGGACCATGGATTACAGAACCCTGACTTAGATATCATTTGTGATAGGACCAAAAAGAATTGCACTTCTGGTTCAGCAGCATTTCCTGCGTGGTTTTTTTCCACTCTATGTCCTGTAAAAATTATCAGCGGATGGATTTTTAGCAGAGATTTGTTCTTTGAGCTTGCTGTTTGGTTCCCAGACATTTTGTTACCAAACTAGGTAATATATTCACTGGGGGTTTTAGGTGAAGTGTCTTGTTTATTTATATAGGTCTTGGATGGTCAATTGGTCTCATGACTGGTTGAATGACTGACTGAGTCACAAAACTGGTTGAATCACAAGACTGTTTCTGGTCTTGTGACTTCTGACTGGTTGTTGTGACTGTGAGGTACAAAATTCAACTGGTCAGTTCTGTCGTCAACTGGTGATTCGGATGGACCTCTTCCTTTTTGGTTCATACACTGCTTCTCTGGATGAATATTTCCTGGGCAAGAAAAAAAATAGAAAAGAGACAACAAAAGAAACAATAGAGACTAACAAAAAAATGATCTTTAACATTCGGTACTTTCAATTTATCTGCTTTATTTTTTGCCATGAAAAAGTAGGGATTACATGTATTATGAACAAAATTCTCCTTCGCTTCTTCCCTTGTGGTCCTTTTTCATTCATCTTAGCCCAGCCCATACTTCTAATTCTAAACTCTGGTGTTGAATTCAGCGAGAGCTTCCATGTTCAGAGGAGGTGCCAATTGTTACTTTTCTGCTATAAAACTCAAGCAGGCAAAGAAAATGAAAAGTCCATTTTGCCTTTTCCATCAACAACAAATATTGAAGTATTGGGAAGCCCTGAAAGAAATTCTGTGGTTTGAAGAAGCTTCAACTTAACTGCTAATTGCAGGGGACCAATGGGCGTAATTTTGGCACTGTATTAGCTCTGCTATTCCATGAATAATTTGCATACAAAATGCTTTATTTTGGCAATCTATTAAAGAGCTATACAGTATTTGTGGCTTATCACATCCATGCAGGATGCCGGATCCTTGGCCATCTCGTTAAATTCTGTTGATGCATAACAATTTAAAGCATGGCACAAACTAGTATGACATTTAAAAATGCCTTCACTTAATTATATTGCACAAATATTGGGTTGTTTATCCTTGGGAATAAAGTCTTTTTGAAGTCAGAGTTGGCATGTGTATAAAGGAGTAAATTTTAACTGATCCCTCAAGTGGGCCTCCTAGCTGCAAATTGGGGTGCTTGCATGTTTGAAATCATTTGTGATAAGACGAGTACATTTTTTTGTGTACAGTGGCTGGAGTTTGGGTGCTTTCCTCCCCACCCTCTCCCTTTTTCTATGGTGCAAAATATGTTACTGAAGAATAAATCATGTCATGAAAACAAAAAATGTGGAGTATGGAACAGTAGCAGAGATTGAGTTTTTACAAACAATGCCTTCATGAGAGCGAGGCAAAAGCAATGCCATTAAAACTGTAGGTTAAAAACCTTTAAATAAGTTTTTAAAAAGTCAAAGAAAGTTTTAGCCTTTGGACAGGCAGAAAAAGTGAGAAAATGCCTCCTCCTTCCCAAGGAAGAATTTTGAGGTGATCGAACTATTGAGTAAGATCAAAAAAGCTTCTAAAGGTGCTTTTTCAAGAGGCAACTGGATTTTCTGTTTTTTCTTTGAAGACGTTCTGCTTCTCATCTAAGAAGTTTCCTCAGCTCCATTCCTCACCATCTAGTCAGAGCTGAAGAAATTTCTCGGACAAGAAGCAAAATGTCTTCAAAGAAAAACCAGAAAATCCAGTTGCCTCTTGAAAAAAGCATCTTTGGGACAACCATGACCTGGATGACTGAAGAATCATAGACAAGAATCATAGACAAAAAGCTTCCACAAACAGGTACAGTTAGGCCTCAACTTATGAACACAATTGAGTCCAACATTTCCATTGTTAAATGAGACAGTTGTTAAGTGAGTCCTGCCCCATTTTATGACCTTTCTTGCCACAGTTGTTAAGTGAATCAATAGTTATTCACTTAGTAACATGGTTGTTAAGTGAATCTGGCTTCCCCATTGATTTCGCTTGTCAGCGAAGATGATTTGTTAAGATGCACTTAACAAATGTTTCACTCAACAAAAATTTTGGGATCAATTGTGTTCGTAAGGATTACCTGTATATTTAGTGGGGTGGAGCTTTTCTTGAGTTATGGAGCCTCCAGGAGATGGGAGAAAGTAATAGCAGATTTATTTTTAATTTGATAAGTGTGAGTGGCACGTCCTAATATTCAATTTGGTTCACTGAGAGATTTTTCTGGGCAGAGGGGGAGGTTCAATGTTGTGGTCCTTTCTTATACAGGCCTTATAGCCATTTGGGTTTGAGATCCTTGATTTAGTGTGATATGTGAGCCCAGATCCAGAGATGGGCTGCTGGGGGTCCACAGGGGTTCGGGAGATGCTGTAGCTAAGATTCTGCACAGTTTGGAAAACCCCTAAATCCCACTCCTGGCTGGCCTTGCCACCTCTCTCCTCCCCTCTCACGAGTCCCCACGCAACCCGTTTTGAGTGCAGGGTGTGCACAGAGATGAAAAATGAGCCTCCCAGAATTTCAGGAAGGCCGGAAATGGGCGTGTTTCCGGTTTTCAGAGAGCCCCGGAACCCGAGGAGGCCATTTTTGCCCTCCCAAAGGCTCAAGGAAAACCTGCAGAGCCAGGGAGGCAAAAACACCCCCCCTGCCATGGTGCAGGAGGCTGACTAGTCCATGCCCACCCAGCAACCAGGCAGAGAACCTATTGCTAAAATTTTTGAAGCCCACGCCTGCTCAGATCCTTGTGGCTTGTTCAAGCAAACCATGACCTTGTAAAAGAGCATTACTTTGATGTTGGGTGTGAACACAGCCAGTATGTAATAGAAAGAGCAAACCTAAACTCTGAACAGAAAACAAGCTTTGGCTACTAATCCAGAAACATGAATAAAGTGTGATGATTGTCTCTTTTCTGGCATACGTGTGTGATTAGAGTCTTGGGATGCCTTTTGACCTTGAGTTTTAATTGCTTTTGTTTGCTTGCTTGTTTTTTCTTTAATTGCTAGCACAGCACCCTCCAATCTTTAAGTGCAGAAGATTGATGAACTGATTAATTAACTGACTACTTCTGTTTTTTCCAGGACCCTATTAGTGCACAAACTAAAATCTACAAGTCCAATGGCAAAAAGTGCTCTCGATTATCTCCGTCTGTTAGTTGTTCTGCAAAAAAACTAAAAGCTTCCTATAGATTTGTGGCATTGTAACATTCATAGGACCTTTCTCCACTTTTGAGTTTAAATGATCTCCATCCTTCAAACAGCACAATACAATTTTAACACCAAATCAACTGTCCCCATCCTCAAACCTACCCTACCTCTATTGCGCCTGATCCTAGCACAACAGTTGCAACTTTGTTCTAGGTGACAAAAATGAAACTAATTTTATCCACTGAGATTGTTTTTAGATGTTTTCAGAAAGGGGGGAAAGACTATTATAACCCTGATGCAACTAAGAATAAGCCTCACTTGTTTCACTCAAGCACTCTAAGTGAGTTGAAGGCAACATCATGGAAAAATGACAGTGTTCTGTATTAGCATACTCGAAATACCTCAATCTGATTGGTCCAGAAACACTACGAACTGATTGGCTGAAGAAAGAACTATGATTGGCTCACTCTGAACCAACCACGATTGGCCAGGCTGATTGCGGGAAATTCAGAGAGCCGTCATTGGCCGGCAAGCCGTGAGCAATCCCTACTTAAAGGGCTGCCACGGCTCCGAGATTTAGCACAGATTGGAACATCAAATAAAGAGCTGAAAAGTCACACTGGTCTCGAGTCTCTCTCCCACGATCCAACACTGGCAATGAAGGTGGGATCCTGAGACAAAGAGACCAGTCGAGCACGTGGCAACCAGAGCTGAACAACCAATGAGATGGCCGGCAGCAA